>JASANA010005174.1:0-10932 GCA_030248095.1 Ptycholaimellus sp. GST1_10
ATAACTGGTACCATCGGCAGGCCAAATGTGGGGCTCTTTTCTCCATTTGCAATTGCCGAGAAAAAAGTCAAGGAAACATTTCCGACTAGTGGGAATCTGCTTGGACACTTGCATTTGTTTTTGCGTGCAGTTCAGTGTCTCTTTCCATGTGCGCCCAAAAACAAAATGCAGATGACGCAGCAGATTCCACGAGTCGGAAATGTCTTTCCTTGACTTTTTCTCGAGGTAATTTGCAAAATTTGGAGATAAAAAGAGCCCCACATTTGGCCTGCCTGATGGTGCCAGTTATTTCTTCCACTTTTAATATAGGATAAAATGTAGTATAGAAAAATTTTAATATAGAAAAAACTTGTTTAAAAAATATGACGAAAAGAGACAATATTCAAAATGGTGCAAGGTGTTTTGGCCTGACGATGGTCCAATTTGTGTTCTCAACTTCCTTGTTACATAAATAAATATGAATTTGTGAGAAGGATTCTAACCTGTGAGTTTTATCCATATGCACAATTGCATGCACCACTACACCACTGATCCTTACGATTCCTTGTGTAAATGAGGAGCTAAATTTAAATAAATACTTGAGGCCCAGGGACCCGGGGAAGGGGATGGGGGGGGGGGAAGAAATGAATACCTACTATCGTCCATTGAATAGATGCGGAGGAGAAGGAGAAGGAGGAGGAGTTTGGACACATGGTTTTTTGCATTTTTCATGGGAAAATAATTTGTTTTATGCAAAAGTCAAAAAAGAAACTACAGTCAATTCGATGTTGCTCTTTCCAATGCAAAAAGAATCAGAAAGATTGAAGCTTCCTGTGAGGCGCTAGAGCCTTATCAAAATTAAGATCTAGCAATAACCCTCAAAACATACACCTGGGTCAAAAAGAGGGGCTGGGCGCTGACACTTCGCTAACGCTCGCTTGCGCCAGCCCAATGAGAAAGGAAGAGGGAAAGGGGAAGATGATGAAAGATGGACCTTGGGCTGTGGCTGTGGAGCGTTGATGATGGGCTGGATGCCGTTGGCGATGGGCTGGATGCTGTTGGCGATCAGCAGCTGGACGGCGTTGTCCAAGAGCTGCTGACCGGCGTTGACGGGCTGCTGCTGGGGGGCGTTGGCTGGAGCTGGGAGAGGCGGGAAGAGCGGAGGTAGGGCGGCGGGGGCCTGGGCCACCGGCGGCGACGGGGGCTGGGAGTCGGAGTCCCCATCGATGTCCGTGAGGTCCTCGTCGGAGAGTTCCTCGCGGAGGAACATGAGGACGCTCCCCACTCCGTCCTCTGCGTGGTGGATGGCATCGTGGGCCTCGATCAGGTCCTCCACCGGCTCCAGGTTCACCTAGAGCCAAGCTGACCTATGAAGAGGAAGAAGAGGAGGGAGGAGAAATGAACCTTGTCTTGAGCATCGTAGAGGATCTCATGGGCCCGTTCCAGGTGTTGCTTGATGCTCTGCGCTGCCAGCTTCATCCGAGTGGCATTGCCTCGCGACATGGGCATGGCTGTAGATGGAGGGAGACTTGGGCTTCTTCTTGAACTACTACTGACTGAGACACTGATGCAATGACTGGGCCTTCACAGTGGGTTGCTCAATCAGCAGCAGATTGTGCAGTTATGCACTGTGTATGTATTACTAATGTGTACGCAACTTGACCATCAATTGCTTGCTTGCATTTAAAATGAAAAAGTCTATTTATTAATTAGTTATAATTATTGACTTGCTTTGCTGTGAATTATTAGCGAAACAAATGCCTTTTCCCATGAAAGCAAAAACATTGTGAAAGCGGCAAGAGCATAAAGCTTCAACGAATGCAACAAAAGCATAAAGCTTCAACGACTGAGTCTGAGACTGAGGGGCTTTGCCCTAACAAAAGCAAACTGGCCTGTATAGGCGAAGGCAAACATGAACTAAATGGGCTGAGGGGCTAAATGGCCAAACAAAGAGAAGCTGAAGTTAAGGGCAGTCAGAAATCTAGCAACGCCATAGCCTTTTTGTTGAAATTGAAAAGAATCTTGCTATTGATGACAGATTGCGCTGCCCGTCAATCATGAGACCCATATCACTGAACAGGCGCTCCGCAGAGGCTGAAGAGGAGGGGGTGCTAAGAATGCGGACGGCGACGTGTGGGAGGATGCTCTGCTTGTCAGTGAGGAACTTGATGGTGTTGTACGGCTTGCGCTGGTGTGTGATCTGCGTCCACCAGGCCAAGCCACACTCCGCGTTCTCCCCCGTCACCACTGCATTGATCACTCTTTGCCCCTCTCAGTGAAGGAGGCATGAAATTGAAGGGAACCATCTTCATCATCGAAGTGGAGTGTGGCGTAGCAGGTGAGCTGATCCTCCGTGAGGCGGCGAAGATCCGGAGGGGCCTGAACTTGAGGCTGAGGAAGCGCCGATGACTGGCTGATGGGCAGTGGCAGGGGCATCTCGCTGGGGCCGGGGCCGAGAGGGAGCTGACGCTGAGGAGAGCTGAACAAAGCGTCGATGTCATCTATGATGTCCATGTCATCCAGGGAAGGGCTTTTGGAGGAGGGCTGGTGCTTCCTGGATGGAGGCGAGGCCTGCAGAACTTCTTCCTCCTCCTCCCTGGGCCGGATCTCCTCCTCCACATAGCGCCAGATCTGAAGGAGGGGTCAATTTGAGGGATGGGAAAGGAATGATGAGGGGGAGTGAAGGAGGAACCGTCTCCATGGCGGCCTCTTTGAGCGGCTGGCTGAGGAGGTCGCGGTGGCGAGGGCTCAGGAAGGTCGCCGCCATGGCCAGCCCATCCCAGTCCTTGTGTGTGGGCTTGAGGTTGCAGCCGAAGCGGCGATCCAGCTCCTGGCGCAGCTTCCCGGCCAGCTCCTTGACGGTGTTGGTGAACAGCGGACTGTTCTCCACGAACTGGCACGTCTTGGCCAGCCGGAAGATGTCCGGTATGAGGAGGGGCATGGTGCCGATGGCGGTCAGCTGGTGGTGGTCGGAGATCTGAGCGAATAGGGAGAGGAGGCCGTTCTTGGGATGGAAAAGCTCTTCCAGAATCCGCCATTCCCCTTGGGAGAGCGGCTCAGGGGCGCCAGAGCCAAGGTTGTGGTTGGAGTAGAGCTCGATGAGGAAGGGCTTGTTGGCCAAGAGAGACTGGCCCATCGTCACCTCACTCGTCCACCGAATCTGCAATCCTTTTTCAGTCATTCTTGAGGGGAGGGAGGATGGAGGGATAAATGAGGGAAGGATGGGAGAGATAAAGGGACCTGCATGTGAGGCTTGAGTGTGGTGCTGCCGATGTTGCGCATCAGAACGCTGGCATTGGAGTTGCGGAAGTGGTTGGGGAACTGGGAGAAGTGGTTGAGTTTGTCAAAGGCGTTGCCGGAGAGGATGATGGTGTGCTTGCAGACCAGATTCAGCTGGTGGCAGGCACACCACCAGCGGTAGGTCTGGCCTCCGTCCAGATTAGCTGCAGACATGATCTCCAGGAAGCCCTCCCCCTCGGTGGTGATGCAGTCAGCAGCAGCATCATACTGCTCCGCCTCTGATCCTTCCTCCACTCCATTGACGGCAACAATGCCTTCCAGGTCCACTCCAGTGGCAGGGAATGGGGTGTTGAGGAGTAGGGTGTCTTGAGAGGAGCTGCTGGTGTCCAGGATGGTGGAGCAATTGGGGGTGAAGGAGATGAGCTGAGTGCTGGGTCCAGGCTCATCCTCGGGTAGGCTTCCAGCGCCGGCAGCATCCTCGATGTGCTCCCCGTCCCCGTCCCCATGCCCGTCGATGATGTCCAGGTCAGCCTCCTCAGCCACCACCTCCTCGGCCACTGGCACTGTGGTGGCGGCGGCGGCGGCCAACTCCTGCTCATGCGCCCAGAACTCCTGGGCCAGGTACTCTCGTAGGCCTTTCTTCAGATTACTACCACCATTGCAAATGACCCAAGAAATGGCTTTCTAACAGCCACTTTTTCCGAAATATGGAAGGGAGGAATAGAACTTTGTTGAGCAGAGACTTGTCCAGTCCGGCCTCCACCACCCAGACTTTCGTGAAGGCCTCCATGATGCGGGCACTGGAGCAGGGCGGGTCGACCTTGGCGGAGGGCAGAGTGATGTGCAGCAGCTGGCTGAACTCCTTGGAGTAGACAGTCACAACCACACCCAGGTATGCCGTGCCATTGCTGCAAGGCTGGAGGTTTGAGGGGGGGGGGGGAGGAGAAAGAGGAGGGAAGGGAGGAAGTAACTTGGAGGTCCAGATATCAATGACGGTGGAGATAGAGCGAGGGTAGGCGGGCTGGAGTAGATGGCAGCGGATGATGTTCATGGCCTCTTGGCCCTGCTGCATTACCCCACGGGTGATTGTGCATCAACTGGGCAAATAGAAGCGGGGCTCCGCTGCACTCATCAGCATATTGAAACGCGGATGCGACACTGTGGAGAGAGCCTGTCAATAGCTACCCTCTTTCTATCCGCCACAGGGTAGAAAAAGATGAAAGAAAATGGAACAGTAAGTGGAGCGGCACCTATCCATTTGTTGATGCCCTTGGTGAGTAGGGCCTGGCGAGGATGGAAGCTTGGGAACTTGGCCTGCTTGCGACGTGGCTGCCCTTCTTCTTCAGCTGCCGCAGGATTTTGCGGTGCCAGAAAGTCATCCGTGTCCGTGAGTCACTGGGGTATGAATGGGGTAACACTGGGGAATCCGTGAGTCACACTGCTCTTCTTTCGCTTCAGCTCAGGGACTGCAACATTTCATAGCCCCTAAGATTCTATCAGCAAAGAAGTGCTGAAAAAGGATAACAGCAAGCCTTGTAGATGGAAGTGACGAGTTCAGGGTGCTGCTCCTTGTGGTGCTTTAGAAGATGCGCTCCCAGCTCCCTCACGTAGCCACACACGTTCCAGTCGCACTTGGCAGCATTGGGCAGGTCCCTGCCATTCTTGAGAGAAAGAATCGGGAAATGGCAGTAGACTGTGCTTTGCTCCCCACCCCCCTCCTTCTTACTCAAAGTCCAAGCCCAGCCCTTAGGCACCAGCTCCCAGGCTGGATGCATACGCTTACGGCCCATATCTACACCCTATCCCCTATCTACAGCAGCTTTGTACAATTAGGCCAGCAGTCAAAGCCTACGCAATGCAACTGCACTCAAACTGCGCATTTCCCTCTAGCGCTACTACTCTGCAGGCAAAGTAACCTTTCCCCAGGGTAACTTCAACTCCAGTTTAGCTTCAAATGGCATAAATTGTGGCTTCCATGTCAGTACAACAGCTGATAAGACTGTCAAAAGTTTCATCAGCCACCCAGACATTTCAGCCATTGCAGCAAAAGGACAGTGAGTGAGCCTCTGAGGGCGCCAAAGGCATGAGCAAGACATGTAAGAAAGGCCCATAACATCACAAAAGGTGTCTCTGGGAATCAAGGTTGCCTATTGGCTTCCTTTTTGGAGCGTTCTCATGTACAGAACGGCCCAAAGTTTGCCTCGTACTGCCTAAAAATAAAATTCTGAAGCTCTGACCGCTTAAAAATAATATTCTGAAGCAGCTACTAGTTAGTTTTAAACATGAGCCTGAAATGAAATCGACGTTATATTAGGCTTTTTTGACACCTTTCCGGAAATTGCTTAAAAATAACGTAATCAAAAAAAGCAAAATATACGCCTATACGTCTATATAACCGTAAATTTATATATAGACATGACCATCATTGACGGCACCCGACGTGACAACTCCAGAGAGGTTGCGTTAATTTTCAACTCCTCCCAGCCACCTTTCATCCTACCCCCTGCCAACCTCACCCTTCAATCCACTGATCAGGGATTGTATGTGGAGGTGTTAAGCCCAGGGATTGGAGGACTGTATGTGGAGGGAGGAGATGGAGATGATGGACTTCCTGACGTCCATGGAGCAGGCCAATCCAAGCCTGCAGGAGATGCTCCGCCAAGTGGGCTGGGGACCTAGGCTGCAGGCACTGGCACAGGACTTTGCCCGCCTGGCCAGGGCCACGTGCAAGAACACCAGCCATGTCGCCCAGCTATTTGCCCTCCACAGCGCTGCACACCCCTTGGTTGCCCTCTCAGCCTACCTTCATACCCCAGTGTAGGCAGAAGTGCATGGAGAATGGACTCACATTCGTTCCTGTCGGATGCTTGATTGGACAAACTTTACTTTCACATACTTGTCCCTGTGTTACAGACACTGGTTGCCCATTTCTTTCAACCTCTCAAGCAGTGCTCATGGGGGATGGATGGATGGATTTGCAAACTTACAAGGTTCTCTCTGCCCCGTCTGTGTAGCCAGATTGTGCAGTGAAGAGAATGAGGCTGGTGGCTATGGGGGACAAGGTGTACTGGGTGGACACAACTAGGAAAGTCACCCAGCCAGCGACACACGTGAGGCCTCCCCGCCCTGCCTGCATTCACACACGCCCTCCAGTCCTTTACACAGCATCACCAGGTCTTCCACTCTCAAGCCCTGGCCAATCCCACCTTTTCAGCCATACATCTGGCTGACCAGCTGACCCAGCAATGCCTGGAGCGGCAAGTGGATCAGCTCCACTCTGCCCAGAAAGATGATTTCGCCTTTCGCGTCTCCACAGAAGCGGGCACAGGAACCCCGCACACTGCAGGGTTCTTTGCTTGGTTTGCTGGCCATCCCTTTTCCCTTTGACACTTTGCAGTGATTTTGGTCATGCTGTTTGTGCTATGGTAGATAGGGATGAGAATGAGAAGGAGTGGAGAGAAGGTTTGGCAGTTGGCTGGGGCCAGAGCAGGAGTGGCGTGGGAAGAGGCAGCAGGCAGAGTGAGAGGCGCGTGGAGGTGCTGGGCCTGGACATACTAGAGCTCTTTGGTGACTTCACCATCCACTTCTCCCAGGGCTTTGCCACCTTCAGCAAGCTCCCCAGACAACTGGCCTTCAGAGGGCAGACCCTCTTACACCCCTTTCAGGCCCCAGTACTTCAAGGAGATGAAGGAGAGGGTGAACGAGAAGCAAACGCAGAGGAGGGAGTACGAGTACAAGTTGTAACCCATCTTCATCGCCAATGTTCCCTCCACTTCCCAGCAGGTTCCCAACCCAGGTCCATTGCCCGGCCCTGTGCACGTCTGCGCCAATGGGACCCGGCTGGAGAACCTTGGCTCCATCTGCAAGTTCCCCTAGCTGGAGCTGGGCATGGCGTTCTGCGCGGACAGCTTCTGCCTCATCAATCTGTCAGCCGCCTACTCCTACTGCACCCTGGCCATAGCCTATGGCAATCTGCCCAGTGGATTGGATGCCTTGCCTGCTCTGGACTGCTAGAAACTAGTGGCAGAGTTAGGCAGCCCTGTCCTGGGTCAGGTTATGATAGAGGTTATGGTGCAGCACCTCGACCCCATCTCCATGGACTTCTTCATGGTGCCGGACTACGCCCTGGCTGTCCCCTTCGTCCTCGGTACTGCCAGCTTTTTCCGCTTGCCCTACCTCTGTTTCTACCCCGACTACGCTGTCCCTTGGTCGCCCAAAATGCAATCCTCTTCTCCCCTACCCTGATCTGGAGATGCAAGCTATTGAGCGCCCTGGCCAGGAGCCCTACCGCCACCTACTCCTACAGCAGGAAGCACGCCACTACCGACAACCAGCTGCCATCCTTCCTCAGTTGGCTTTCAGACACTTACTTTTGAAAATGGGTGAGAAACCACAGACTTAACTTCTTGAGTGACCTACTTTCATGCACAACAATATAATCAATAATAAGTAGCAGCTGAATGGCTGAGAATTAAACAGAAGACTGGTTTTTTGATTCACAATTCATATATACTGATTCTAAATATGTGCGTACTTTTGAAAATGGTTCAGAAACCACAGACGTACCCTCTTGAGTGACGACTGCCAATAGCATCAACAATCAGTAGCAGCTGAATGGCTGAGAATTGCACAGAAAACTGGTTTTTGCGCGGCTGAAGGCCGCCTGCCGCGGAGGGCAGGGCAGTCAGAGCTCCGGAGGCCAGAGGGCATGGGTGCAGAGGCCCCGGAGCATAGCCTAGAATGCGAAGCATGCTAGGCGAAGCGTAGGGGCCGTAGCGTAGCTCCGGAGGCCGGAGGGCATGGGTGCAGAGGCCCCGGAGCGTACCCTAGCATGCGAAGCATGCTAGGCAAAGCGTAGGGGCTGTAGCACCCATGCCCGGAGGCCGGAGGAGACTCGGCGCCCTGCCCGAAGTGGTGGGCTGGCCAAGGCCCACTTAGCAGTTACCCCATTTTTCGTCCAAATTTTATATATATATATATATATATATATATATATATATATATATATATATATATATATATATATATATATATATATATATATATATATAAATATATATATATATATATATTTGTGCGTTGGCGGCCAGTACTCCGCGGTTTTTCAACGAAATTGGCTGATTTTTTGCATGAAGGTCCATCTGGGTGGTGGCTCGGGGCATTTTGTTTGCGATCGGCGCCATTTTGATTGGTTCTTGATTTATGGTTTATGGAGATCTGGAAATTGGAAATTTTTGGTACAATTGAATTTTCTTAAATTAGTTATAGATTATTATTTAGTATTGTTGTTTATCATTTTAAATGCTCTCAGAAACCGAAAATAGACTCGAGATCAATGTTACATTTTACTTTTGTTTGTCATCTGATATTTCTTGAGCTGAATTGCTTATTAATCATTTTTCAAGGCTTGGCAAGGTGAACAAGGGCGCATCCATTGTGATAGTGATAATACCTTGTCCGCCTTCACAAGGCATATATCGATCCTCAATCTGTGTTGAGCTTTTGAAATTGGCTGAAAAACCAGATGGGACGCTTTTGAGAGAACCTTGTAAGTTTGCAAATCCATCCATCCATCCTCATGAGCACTGCTTGAGAGGTTGAAAGAAATGGCAACCAGCGTCCTTGTAACACAGGGCAAGTATGTGAAGTAGTTCATCCAATCAAGCATCCGACAGGAACGAATGTGAGTCCATTCTCCATGCACTTCGCCTACACTGGGGTATGAAGGGAGGCTGAGAGGGCAAACCAAGGGGCTGCTGCAGCGCTGTGGAGGGCAAATAGCTGGGCAACATGGCTGGTGTTCTTGCATGTGGCCCTGGCCAGGCGGGCAAAGTCCTGTGCCAGTGCCTGCAGCCTAGGTCCCAGCCCACTTGGCGGAGCATCTCCTGCAGGCTTGGATTGGCCTGCTCCATGGAATGCTAGGAGTCCATCATCCTCCATCTCCTCCCTCCACATACAGTCTCCAATCCCTGGGCTTAACACTCTCCACATACAATCCCTGATCAGTGGATTGAAGGTGAGGTTGGCAGGGGTAGGATGAAAGGTGGCTGGAGGAGTTGAAAATTAACGCAACCTCTCTGGAGTTGTCACGTCGGGTGCTGTCAATGATGGTTATGTTGACACAATAAATTTAATGGTCACAGAGACGTATAGGCGTATATTTCGGAAAAAGTGGCTTGTTAGAAAGCCATTTCTTGGGGTCATTTGCAATGGTGGTAGTAATCTGAAGAAAGGCCTACGAGAGACCTGGCCCAGGAGTTCTGGGCGCATGAGCAGGAGTTGGCCGCCGCCGCCGCCACCACAGTGCCAGTGGCCGAGGTGGTGGCTGAGGAGGCCTACCTGGACATCATCGACGGGCATGGGGACGGGGACGGGGAGCACATCGAGGATGCTGCCGGCGCTGGAAGCCTACCCGAGGAGGAGCCTGGACCCAGCACTCAGCTCATCTCCTTCACCCCCAATTGTCTATACGCCCTGATTCTGGGACACCAGCAGCCCCTCGAAGACACGTGCTCCCTCACCCCATCCCTGCCACTGGAGTGGACCTGGAAAGGCATCGTTGCTGTCAATGGAGTGGAGGGAGGATCAGAGGCGGAGCAGATGATGCTGCTGCTGCTGACTGCATCACCACCGAGGGAGGGCTTCCTGGAGATCATGTCTGCAGCTAATCTGGACGGAGGCGAGACCTAATGTGGTGGCCTGCCACCAGCTGAATCTGGTCTGGAAGACACCATCATCCTCTCCGGCAACGCCTTTGACAAACCCCAACCACTTCTCCCAGTTTCCCAACCACTTCCGCAACTCCAATGCCAGCGTTCTGATGCGCATCGGCAGCACCACACTCAGCCTCACATGCAGGTCCCTTATCTCTCCCATCCTTCCCCCCATCATCCCTCCATCTCCCTCCCCTCAAGAATGATCTTAAAGGATTGCAGATTCGGTGGACGAGTGAGGTGACCACTGGGCCAGTCTCTCTGGGCCAGACAAGCCCTTCTCTCATCGAGCTCTACCCTCAGTCATAACCTTGGCTCTGGTGCCCTGCAGCCCTGCTCCTCCCAAGGGGAATGGCGGATTCTGGAGAGCTTTTCCATCCCAGAATGGCCTCCTCTCCCTATTCTACAGACTCCGACCACCACCAGCTGACTGCCAACATTCCCGGCCACCATGCCCCTCCTCATACCGGACATCTTCCGGCTGGCCCAAGACATGCCAGTTCGTAGCTGGAGAAAAACAGTCCACTGTCCACCAACACTGCTGTCAAAGGAGCTGGCCTGGAAGCTGCGTCAGGAGCTGCATTGCTGCTTCGGCTGCAACCTCAAGCCCACACACAAGGACGGGATGGGCTGGCCATGGCGGCAACCTTCCTGAGCCCTCGCCACCGCGACCTCCTCAGCCAGCCGCTCAAAGAGGCCATGGAGACGGTTCCCTCCTTCCACTCCCTCATCATTCCTTTCCCATCCTCAGAATGACCCCCTCTCCTTCAGATCTGGCGCTATGTGGAGGAGGAGATCTGGCCCAGGGAGGAGGAGGAAGAAGAAAGTCCCAGGCCTTGCCTCATCCAGGAAGCACCAGCCCCTCCTCCAAAGCCTCTTCCTGGATGACATGGACATCATAGATGACATTGAGATGCTTTGTTCAGCTCTCCTCAGCGTCAGCTCCCTCTCGGCCCCGTCACCATGAGCAATATGTAATTAAATGAAGTAGATGCCATAA
>JASANA010005179.1:0-22023 GCA_030248095.1 Ptycholaimellus sp. GST1_10
CAAGGAAGCGATTTTTTGATCTACTGCAATTCATAGCTATCTGAAAACATGGTTGGATAAAGAATTTAAAAGCATTTAAGAAAAATTTATTGAGGAGGTGGAATTCTTAAAAAAAATATTTGCCATTTTGTCAAAATTCAAGCGGCGTGAACAAGCGCTTGTTCGCGCCGTGCGGCGTGGACGAAAACTCGATCGTGCTGCGGAGTTACAAGGAATCGATTTTTTTATCTACTGCGATTTATGCATATCTAAAAACACAGTTTGATAAAGAATAAAAAAGGATTTAAGAAAATATATACAAGAAAGATGAAAGGTAGTAAAAAACTTTTTGTACTTTTTCGGGGTCTCAACAAGGTCTGGTGGTACCTCTCAAGGTCACGGCGTGTGCGAGACCATGACTTTAGCAGTATGGGAATCCACTGCTGAGGCTTGCCCATGGCTATAGCGTTCTGGCCGTCTGCTGGTGACGCTTGGCCATGGCTTTAGCAGTCTGGGCGTGTACTGGTAAGCATTACCCATGGCTTTAGCAGTCTGGGCATCTACTAGGGAAGTTAAAACAAAGTCAAAGGCAATTCGGTTACAAGCAACCAGCCAGAGACACAAGCCCAATCTTCCCAAGCTGGTGAGGCTTCACTTACACCCCTTAAACAGGCTCGCGTGCACCAGAGTAATATTTCCCTAGGACGACTAGTCAAACATCCTTACAATGCTGCAAGCGGACTGCTGTCCAGAGTCTACTGGTGAGCATAGCCAATTGCTATAGTGGTCTGGGCGTCTACTTGTGAGGCTTTCCGTTGGTTTTATCAGTCATTGAAGTGATGTATCTTTCTCGTCTCTCCCTCTCCCCAGTCACCCTACACACACACTCCTTTGCCATCTACCCTATGCGCCCAGCCTCTCCACTCCTCTCTAGCACTACTCTGACATCTGATGTTCTGTGTTCTCTTCAATGCCAGTTCCGTAGCCCCTATTGTCGATCATTGGGGAGTGTGACCTTTCTCGTCTACATCTGCTTCTCTTGAAGGTACGGCAGTTCCCCTGGCCCCTATGCCTCCCCACTGCGTATCACATGGTGAGGATTTTGCCACTGACTTCGAAATAGCTCATTTGCAGACAAGGGGCTAACCACATTTTTTTCTCACTTCAAACTCTAACAATTAGATGCAATCGATATTAAGACATTCCTCCGCAGCTTGATGGTAGTGGACTACCTGCCTCTCCTGCACCAGGAACTCTTTACGCAAGCTCTTTCTGGTCACACATTTATATTCTCTCATCGGCTTCAAAAAAATGGTTGTTTGTTGATGTTGAGGTATCTTGATGAGACAAGTTGACTCTTTCTCCACTGTATCAGCTCCTGCTCCAGTACCTGCAGAGCGGAAGAAGGCCCTGCTCTACAAGGACATGCAGGCCTTCGAGCGAGCTGTTCAACGCTACCTTTGGCAAATGATGACAAGGAAGACACAGATTACCCACTTAGGGGCTTTCCACAACATTGTCAAAGTTCTTGTAGACAACCAGCTTACGTTTCTCATCCTGGGCTCAGGCATCTTAATGAATGGATGAAATGTAGTCAGTCATTGCATTTACGGGCATAGAATAGACTTCACTCAATAGAGATAAGCCTCTTTAGTGCTAATAAACCCAATTGACAAACAGGTGATCCGCCGCCTTCCACCACAACCTGTGATAGTTGAAGAGCCGCATGAGGAGCATACAGGGGAGCAGCTCAATGCTCAGCCTCTACCACAGGATCCAAACCATGTACATTTGGAAGTTTTACTCCATTTTGTGAAAAAATAGGAGCTTCCTACCAGCAGGCATGCGGCAGCCAGTCAACTATTGAGTAGTGATCACTTTATCTCTCAAACACAGGCTTAAACTAACATTTCCTTCAAACTAGCAGATTTTTGACCAATATCCCTTTATCTGTCACTTGATGACTTTCTTTAAATTGCCTTGGGTTGATGTGGCACTAGTCATGTTCCCAGGGCATTTCAATGCAGACATCCCAGCTGAGTCTGATGCAGCAGTTGTTGAAGGGGGTCTTGTGAGGAACAGTTGGCTCTCTCCATCCATTATGGAGAGCATTGGCTCAGTAGCCACTTGCGATGCTGTCATATGTTGCGTTGCCATTGATATGTCCATGTTTTGGCACTGCTCTTGAACATTGCTGTGTTCGGTAGTGCTGTGGTGGAGCGGGTGGTGGTTCCAGTGGAAGGGAAGTGCTCCGACTCAGAGGTAAAGGGTAGGCTTGATGGGGTCATGTACTGGTCGGGTACCTCCTGCCCTCCCAGGGGCGGGGGTAGAGAGGCGGGTAGTGCCGACCGTGGGGAGCAGTGGTGGAAGAGTTTCCTGACTCTGAGAAAGCGAGGCCAAAGCCAGTTTGGCTGAGACTTGCCACTCTGGAGCACTGGTGGAAGAACTGTGGCTTAATTCTCCACCATTGGGCATAGTCAGAAGAGGGCCTTTATAGTGGGGGTGTAGGGCAGGCAGTGGCAGTGGGCGTGGGGAGATGGATGGGGCAATTAGGCAGAGGAAGTGCGTCGGTAGATGATCCAGGCGGTGAGGCGGTAGGGCAATTAGAGCTGACAAATGGAGGCCAGTGTTTGTGGAGGCCGCTGTTTGTGCTGCTGAGCAAAAAGGGTGGGCTCTGGCAGAGCAGAGTCATTGGTCGTCCGCAGTTTTTGTGGCTCCTTGTAAGCTCTTCTTTCGCCGCTGTGCAAAAAACATAGGTGCGTGGAGGGCGGAGCAATTAGTTTGCCCCCCCCCCCTTTGCCGCTTCTTGCAGGCCGCTTCTAGCGAAGGCTGGGGGTGAGCAGGCTTGTGTAGGAGGGGGGTGTAGGGGAGTGTGTGGGTGTGATTCGTTAGAACCTGCATTTATGGGTATGGCAGAGGCTGTTGAACCCTCGGGAGGGGGGATTTCGTGTTGATTTAGTTTTATAAATACATCGAAAATTTTATTATACAATTGTAGCACTTTAATTATTTAATGTAAGTCAAAATGAAATCAATTTAATTTTGACATTAATTTAACACAAAAGAAACAGGTATTATTCATAAAAACGAAACTGCTATTTGTCTTCAGGCAAAATATCTTCACCAACACCAGCCATAGTCATGTAATTAGGATCATTCAGTGGAGCCAGTCGGTTTTTCTTTACTCCTTTATCAGCTGGTAAAATTTCATCGATGTCACCAATTCCAGCCATAGTCATGTAGTTTGGATCTGATACTTTAGCTTCTTTCTTTTTTAAACTCCTTATAGGTTTCGATTTGCCATTATGATCATGTCCTGGGTTCGATTTCTTGTTTACTTCTGCAGCTTGCTTCATGTTATCACTTGGTAACAAAAATGGGGGATTACCAGTCCCAGTAATTTTATTTGGACAAAGACCTACAAATAGAGGAGCTGGAGTTTTTTTGCGGCAGCAGAAAGTTTGTATGATGGCGCAGAATAATATTAACCAAATTCCATTAAGCAAATAACAGAGCAGCAATAATGATAACATTGTCAGTCAATTTATTTGATTTCTGTCATACGTGAATTTACTTACAACTATACATGTTCTTTGACGTTTTGTTCTGTTTGAAACAACTACCTAACATCAATTAGCAGCCCTATTATTTTTTGACAACTCAGTTTTAATACGAGCAAATAAGAGGAACATTTAAAAGCAACGTTTTCAGAGGACATGGCAACATCTGCTATCACTAAAAGTATGCGGCCAATTTATGCAAAATGCAAGGGTGTAGAAAATATTATATTACTATATTCAGATTCAATTAATATTTACTTTAAGCTGAAGTGGATGAAATTATTTCTTTCGCAACAATAAGTTGAGTGACATTTGAATTGTTAATTTCGTACACAGTAAAACTATCGTCTGTCCAAAATATCATCTATCCATATCGTATGTCTACAATAACGAATACTTTCTGTTTCATTTACTAGTATTTTAATCTCACTAATATTTGATTAGGTTTTTAATGGTTAGAAAACTATAAAGTCAGCTTAAAATTAAAAAGCCAGAGAAATCAAATCAAGAAAAAAGTGATGTTAACATTGACATTGCAGATTATGGTGTTTCTATGAATGATCAATTCAAAACAGAACTAGGGGCAAATTGTGAATTTATCAAAGCCGATGTTGGACAGTGTCAAATTTGTAAATTTGGAAAAGTGCAGGAGCTTAAACGGGGATACATTTGCTGCAAAACTACATTTTTCACCTGTCATAAATGTGGCACAACAAGTCTGTATAGCCCTGAGGATGACACTGCACAATCTTTTCAAATAAGTGTCTCTAGCAAAATTCCAAAATGATTTGAATTATAGTAGTTATAACATTTATATTATTGCTCTATATTAAGCTATTGATATTTTTTGTTACAAAATGTCACTATTTCCTAGTCCTAGCCATAATCAAGGCTTCTTTAATATTTATATAATTAAGCCGCCGAGCCCCAACCCAACAACCCCACCCCCCCAAATATAAAACCACCCACCCCAAAAACACAAAACCCCCACACCACCAACCAAAAACCCAAAAAACCAAAACAAAAAAAAAACAAAAAAACACAAAAACCCAAAACCCAAAAAACAAAAACAACCACACCCAACACCCCCCCCAACACCCCCCCAACCACCCCCCCCAAACCACCCCCAAAAAAAAAAAAAAACCACAACCCACAAAAACAACCACACAAAAAAAACCACCCAACACCCCACAAAACAAACAAAAAACCACAACCAAACAAACACAACCAAAACCACCAACCACACCACCAAACAACAACACAAAACAAACCACAAACACCCAAAACAAACCACAAACACCAAACAAACACAAACACAACAAAACAAAACACAAACAAAACAAAAAAAAAAAAAAAAAAAACAAACAAAAACCAAAAAACAAAAACAAAACAAACAAAACCAAACAAACAAACAAACCAAACCAACCAAACAAAAATAATAATGATTATTATACGTACAAAACCCATTTTTCAGCTTGACATTCATCTCAGACCCATCGCCGATAATTGCAATCACCTGTGAAAGCAAGTGCAAAGCCCTAAAATAAGATGAAATCTATTGATCCTACCAGAATTTCCGCATAGGCTAAGTGGCAAAGGAGATCGTGGACAAACAGTTGAGCTGATCCCTGCTGACTCCAGATGCAGGACAAACGGCAATGGTCTCAGCAAAGTCAAAGCCAATCCCTTTTAGCATGCAGGCCTCAATCTGAAAACCTATTTTGAGATTTGATTGGTTGTAGGGATGAAAAACGATTAGCCTCGGTTGCTATTGGTCGACATCGGTACACAACTGATATTTGGGGGGATGGGGATGGGGCAGCATCTCTTTGGTACTTCTCCTCGATCTTGATTGGGGCTTGCTGCGGCCATAGAGCTGGCATCTGGAGGCCCACATCATCCAGGTCCTCTTCTTGGCCCAGCACTCCATGCATTAGACCTGGTAGCATCACACTCCGCTGCTGCATTTGCCTCTGCTCAACTCCCATCAAGCGCTTCCTTTTATACTCCTCCAATACCCCATTGTGGTGTCTGGGTGGTATCTGCCTTTTGACCAAAAGCTTGCCAAAAAACGAACTCTATGAGAAACACCAATACACTGCCAAAGTTGGCGGCCCCCTTACACACCCCCCATCATTCGCCCACCCTCATTACAGCACAGGCCTTGCCTGTGATTGGTCGATCCCCAGAAACACAGTCAATGATGCATGAGCCTTCCCCTCCAATACACTGTTTCACATTTTCTCCTTTTCTGGCTCCTCCCCGCGTCGTCTTCCACTCGCCCACACCCCCGTCTCCTACACCGCTCCCTCCCACTTCTCATCTCCCTCGCTAGCCCCATCCCCGCGTCCTCTTCATCCACTCATCCACGCCCCCCTCTCCTCCACCTCGCCCTCCATCCACTCCTCTCCCTCGCCGACACCTCCCTCTCCTACACCTCGACCCACACCTCCACCACCCACCACCTGCCATCATTCCCATCTACGCCAGCCCTCTACTTGTACACCCTACTCTCTTCGCCCCACTACCCCACCACCCCCTTAGTCTCCCTTTCTAACGGCCCCCATGCCTTTTCCAGCCGCAGCCCTCACACGACATGCACATGACACACATGACCTCATCCCTCCACCTTTTCTCCCCTTCCACCTACTCCCTTCCTTATACTCCCCCTTACCACCAGCAGGCCTACACCGACTACTAGGCTCCCTCCCACCACCACACTCCCCTGTCCTATACCTCGCCCTGCAACCACCACACTCCCCTATCCTTCTATCCCTCCCACCGCCAATACACTTCCATATACACCCCCTTTGATCTCTGCCACCAAGACTACACTTCACTCTACACATTATCCCAGCTCCACAAGCCCACAAGCCCACCACCGCTCCACACCTCCACGACCGCCACTTCCGGTAGTGCTTTGAGACTGCCGAATTCGCTACTGGCAGACCTGCAACCAAGCCAGCCAAGAGGCTAGTCTCTCCGCCCAGCCCCTCCCTTCACATCAACTTCTCCTCCACATTTCAGTGCCACCGCTGAGCTTCTGCTGTCGCTGAGCAAGGAGTCTGCAGGTCTTTTCTGTCAAGTGCAGTAGGTCGATTATACGGATGCCAAGTCAAGCTAGTTTCCTGCAACGATGTCTCTTCTTTGCCAACTTCTACCCATCCGAAGGTAATCCTCTAGTCATTTTAAGGTGTATTATAGATACTAATGTGAAATATGCAGAAGATTTGGTGTGTATTAGAAACGCTAATTAAATGACGCTATTGAGGAAGCAACGTCTGCTAAACCACTTCAGAAGCAAGAGAAACGACAACTGAAGCAATTTATTCACCTGATTGAATGACGGATGAATTCATTTTTAATTTGACTTGTGATTGAAAATGCAATTGAAAAGAGATCGAAAAGAGTAGAAACCAATTGCCACATTTTATTGAAAATGAATATTGAACAATTAGAAAAAGCAAGAAGTAGTAGAAATTGAGCTGGGGTAAAACACCATTTTTCACACCTAACTAAGGACAGGCCTTTGTTGACTTACGCGGAACTGATAAGAAGGGAAAAGAAGGGAGGGAAACTGCAAAGTCATCCCTTTTCTCTTTGTTTACATTAAGGTGTGAAAAAGGGGTAAAATGGGTGGTAAAGTACAGGTCTATTATACTACTCCTGCACCCTCATCCTTGGCAGCAGACTTGGCCACCTGCAACTATACGCAAGGGCATTTGCCAAATCAAGGCAACATGTGCGCTAGCCATGTGAACAGTGGATTACTCAGCCTTGTGCCCCATCCGCCCAGTCAAGGGCACCATGGTGGGGAACACCTTCACCTTCCTGAGCCAGGATGCCAACCTGGCCCTGACTTTCCACAATCCTTCGCCCAAAGCACCTTGCGGATTCAAGGTGACTAGGTCAGATCAGGGGGTGTGGGTTCACGAGGGTCAGAAGACACCCATAAATTGGACCCAGGAGGAGGTACTTCGGCTCTGGAGAAATAGAAGACCCAGGGAGGCCATGGAATTGGGCCGCGACATGCTAGGAGTAGTCACTGATGAATTCTTAGCTAGCCGATTGCAAGCACTATGGACAGTAATGCAGAGTATGGCTAGGAAGACATTCCTAGTCAACGCAAGGGCAACCAGCCAACTAGCAAAGTTGAGCGCCCTGAACTACCACACCCTCCTCCTCACCCAGTCCACAAGGCTATTGAGACAAGTGCTGGGGCACCCAGTACAGGCTGAGGTGACAGGGTCATACATTAGAATCAGAAATTGCCAGGAACTGGAAGAGGATCAGTTCTGGTTTGGCCCTATGGCGCATTGTCGACAAGGGACGGTGCCCTTGAGCTACAGGGTACACAATCACACTTATCAGGGATTCATGACACTGAGCACCAATGAAGTCACCTCCCTACTTCAGGGGCAGACAACCTCAAACATGTGGCACATCTTCATTTTCTGGACCCAGATGGAAAAGGGGAAATCAGTGTGCGCCAGGTCACCACTGTGGGGTGGGGTGGGGAATTTTCTCCATTCTATGGGGAGGAAAGATCACCTGGCTCCAAGTCCTGCTCAGCCTGGCAGTGGTGACCAGCATAATGTATGCATGTTGCCGCTGTGGGGGATGGCAATGGACCAGGAGGATGGCCAGAACAGTTCACCAAAAGGGTACTAGGAGATGGCCAGTAGCAATAGCCCGTTGGCTGCACAGAAACTACTGCGCAGGAACTCAACAAGGACAGAAAGTAATGGTCCTGAAGAAATCCAGCCAATGCTGGCAAAACACGAACCAATCCCAGGCACCACCGCTAACACCAAGCATCCGATCGGAAGTACCAGAGATGGAGCCAGTACCAGAACTGCTGGAGACGACATCAACAATGGAGCCAGTACCAGCTCCAAGAATCGAAGAAAAGGTGAATCACCACCAAACCAAGAAGAAACATTGATGGCCGAAGCTGACAGGAAGCAACCCCTGCCCAAGTACCCACCTGGAATGAAGCTAAGAGGTCCGGGTCGACCTAAACGAAGCAGCCCCTTACAATGGGAAGATAGCAGCAACGACGAAGAAGAGAAGGTGCTCATACACCCGGAGCCAACAACAACTCCAGGATCTGAGTAGAAGCCATAATTTGTGAAAGGAAACCAAGACCTACCACCCTGGACATTACAACAAGCCCATTCTACTCATGGAAGACAAGGTCGGCCTACAACTGCCATGTCACATGGATGGAAGGGCAGAATGAAGGTACTTCAATGGTGCGGGCAAATATAGGAAGGAACAAACTGCACGTCATGGCAGCCTGGGACACATGTGCCAACGTGTCCATCATTCCCATCAGCACAGCAATCAGAGCACAGCCACATGAAGAGTGGTCAATCACAGAAGGCGCTCAACAGACCCTGGCTGGACAGGCACCACTCCTCGGGACAATGAGGGTAGAGATAGCATTGGGACAGAAATCTATAACTACACTGGTGGCCATCGTACCCAATAACCAATGCCCTCATCCAGCCATCATTGGCATCAACTGGATGAGAGCGGCCGGATCAGCCTCGCTCAACATCAACAGACGAACGCTATGAGTTAATGGGAGGCTCGTTTGGGTTACTATGAAGCCAGTAACATCACCCGGAGCTATACCCGATTGGACAGGCATGAAACGGTCAGATTGGATGGAGCTGGATCGCAAGCAACAAACACATGCAGTGAACAGACATGAAACCAATTTGGCGAGGGGCACTGAACTAGAACGGCCACCTACAAATGACCCTGCCCCCTTCATTGTCAAGAGTTTGGAACCCCTGCCCATCATTGTCATAGCAGCACAAGCGGCAGGAGGGGAACCAACCTATATACATGCAGCCTTAGAAACACTGGCTCATACAACCAGCATCAAGGCCACCGCTACGATACTGCTGGGCATACCCCTGACAATGTCCAGACCTCACACGGACCCAGTCCGAGGAACATCACATTTGCTGCTCTACATTGGTAACTATCAAGTGAAGGGAGAGGCCAACATCGTCCCCGACAACTCACAGAGTATGGCTATTAGGGTGGGGTTCATCATGCTGAAGCAGCTACCATCCTTAACCTTGAAAGAAGAAAAATGCATCATCGGGGCTCACTTAGTAGGGGGAACGGAACTCTTCTACTGGTCCATCTCCACGATAGAAGACGTGGAAACCAAGTCAATATGGGCCATCAAAGTGGGGGACCCAACAAGCTTCCCCTTGCCTGCCTTAAGGATGAGGGACGCAGACACCAAGGAAGTGTATGAGCCCACCTTCATACTCCAGGACAACGCAGCTGCGCAATGGCTTCATCAGAAGAAAGCTGACACCAGCCGTCTTCTGGCTCTAAAAGCAATCATCCCTGATCAAGAGAGTTCACATTCGCCACCGCCACCGCCGACTGTCACCTGCTTCCATACCCTTGTCACCTTCGAAGGACAACCTCCGGCCACGGCGTTTCCAGATCAATCCACCTCCCGGAAGACCTATTCGACCGCAAGTAAATGCTAACCTGTCAGCAACACCAAGGAATAAACCCTGCGGATGCCGACCAATCTCATCCCATTGATTAAACTCCACTACCATGGAAAACCAGTGAAGGGGCTGCTAGACACGGGAGCAACCAACAGTGTGATGCCCCTGGAGACAACCCAAGCCATTGGTGCTGAAATCTGGCCACCTTGCAAAGCAGAGGGTCCACTTCACTTCATAGGAGGAGAGGTGAGAGTGGTAGGCAGGATCATAGGACCAATGCAAATTGGAAAAGCAACGGTGCGAGAAGCAGAAATCATGGTGGTAAAAGAGTGCCAATTCCCTAGCATCATTGGGAACAACCTCAGCAACCAACACTTCAAGGTGGAACAAGGACCACCCCAACCTTTCACCATCAAGACCATGATCAGTTCACCACTATCAGCTGTAAGGGCAGCCGAAACCATGGAGATTCCATCAAGGACCAGGGTCTTCATCAGGACCATCGCACGAGAGAAGAACAGACAAACACAATTCATTACGGGTGACTGGATCATGGAACCAGGCCAGTAGAAAATGGCCAAACTCAATCAAGTCTCAGGGAGAGGACTAGTCAAAAATCCATCAACCTACTTCCACATCGCCATCGATAACCCCACATTGAGCCCCATCACCATTTATGAACATACCATATTAGGCAATCTGGAACAGCCTCACCTGGTGATGGAACCCAATGAAGCAGGGAAGGTGAAGACCAATTACGCCAAGCTGAATCTGACATCAGCACAGATCAATGCAATGTCCATACAACCATCCCTAACCAGAGATGAGCTCATCAACCTATTCCCCTGAGACAAGGAGGAGCCAGAAGGAAGAACAGGGGAGAACGAGGAAGAAGAGGAAGAGGAGAAGCAACAAGCCGACTTAACGCCACATCAAAAGGACATGCTACAGGAACTGATCTGGTCCTTCAAGGACTGCGTTGCCTGCGACAACATGGAACTGGGCCAATGCACAGTCACAACTATGGAAATCGACACTGGGGACACTCCACCCATAGTGTCCCGATTTAGTAGTATCCCAGAAACAGCCAGAGAGGAGGTCAAACAACAACTCACCGACATGGAGAAGCAAGGTATCATCAGACCATCCTGCTCACCTTGGTCCAGTCCCATGGTGCTTGTCAAAAAACCCAACGGGACACTGCACATCTGCATCGACTACAGAGCACTGAATGGGGCCACCAGAAAACAACAGTACCCCTTGCCACTAATCACTCAGCTCTTGGACTCAGTAGGGAAGGCCAAGTACTGGACATCCCTCGACATGGCAGCCGGCTTCTGGCAATTGAAGCTGGCAGAATCAGCCATACCAAAGACAGCATTCTCCACCATGTGGGGACAGTATGAATGGACAGTGATTCCATTCGGCCTTAAGAACGCACCAGCCCACTATGCCAGAACAATGGAACATGTACTAGCAAACCTGCAATATGACTTCTGTTTGTGCTACATAGATGATCTGATCATCTTTTCCCAGGACTTCGACACCCACTTGAAGGACATAGCAAAAATGCTTCGGAGGCTAAGGCAATTCAACATTAAAGCCAAACCAGCCAAAATACAATTTTGCAATAGGAAAGTGACCTTCCTAGGCCACACCTTGAGTGCCAAAGGCATTGCGCCCAACGACAGCAAAATTAAGGCCATCAAGAACCTACCGTCCCCTCACGACAAGAAGTCCCTCATGTCAGCTTTGGGACTGGTCAACTACTACCAAAGGCACATCAAGGACTATTCCCAAATAGCTACCTGTATGTACAAGCTGCTCAGAAAGGAGAAGGAGTTCCATTGGGGGCTACAGGAAGAATCAGCCTTCAGAGCCCTCACACCAAGGCTGGTAGAAGCTCCAGTATTGGTCTATACAGAGTTCAACAAGCCCTTCACCCTACACACCGATGCCAGTGGCTATGCCATAGGAGGTGTCCTCAGCTAGCAACACCCTGAAGGGGAAATACCAGTAGCCTACATGAGCAGGATGCTGACGGATGTGGAGACCATATATAGCACAGTGGAGAAGGAGACACTGGCAGCAGTGTATTGCATACAGCAATGCAAGGACTAACTTTGAGGCAGGAAATTCCAATTGGTAACAGACCATGCCCCATTAAGGTCCATCCTCATCACCTTCATCGACTCTTCAAGGCTACAATGAGGGGGCTGAAGCTGGCAGAGTACGACTTCATGGTCAAGTACAGGAAGGGCAAAGAGAATGACAATGCAGATGCACTCAGTAGGATTATCAAGGGCGCTGCCAGAGAAGAAAAATGGAAGGACAACCACCCACAGTGCCAAGCGCTGACAAGGAACCAGAAAAGGAGGCAGGAAAGGGTGGTCAGAGACAAACAACGTCGACAGAACCCTCTACAAAAGGAAGAAGGGGACCAAGACTCCGGAGAGGAGACAGAACAGGAGGAGACACCGCCACTAATGCCACCAGTGGATGAGCCAATGCCAGAAGATCCCCAGGCTGCATCAGAAGCAGCACCAGATGTACCAGAGAACCTAGCATGGCCAATAGTGCCAGAAGAAAGACCACCCTTTGTGTGGCTAGACAACCGCTTCAATAGAGAACAGAGCCTGGATCTCTGGCTGGGGGCCATCATCGCATGGATCCTCACCGGAGAGATACCCACGGACTACCAGGAAGCTCTAAAGATCCGCATTCACGCGGAGAGCATGATCATATGCTTGGGAGGCTTGCTGATGAAGAAGCTGCCACACTGCAAATGCACCCAAAGGCCAGTGGTAGTACCAACGTCACTCATCTCCCTGATATTAGAGGAGCATCATGATTTGCTGGGATGCCACTTAGGCATGGCCAAACCACTGGCCAGAATAAGAAGATATTACTGGTGTAGCACCATGGTCAAATACGTCAACACCCACATCCTTGCGTGCAAGGTATGCGACCAGACTAAGACAAGGGGCAAGCTGCCCAGAGCACCCATGGTGCCGCTAAGAATCGGACCCCCTGGCACCGGATAGAGATTGAGTGCATGGGACCAATGACACTGACGTTGAATGGTAACAAGTACATTGTGGTGGCAGTGGGTGGCTTCGACAAGTTGCCAGAAGCCAAGGCACTTCCAGACATCAAGACAGAATTCCTGTTCTCCGAGGTCATTGCATTCCGTGGTGGAATAATCTCCGACCCAGCCACGGACCTTGTGGGAAAGGTAGTCCAATCACTGAATGACCTCTTCCACATCAAGAAGATCTCAGCAGTGCCATACATGCCAACCACTGTGGGAGCAGTGGAGAGGCTCAACAGGAAGCTGGGGGAGATGCTTAGGGCTCATTGTGAAGTACACAAGGATCAATGGGACACCTACCGCCCAGCCACACTAATGGCCTGTAGAACAAGTGTGCACTCAGCAACAGGGGACTCGCCAGCATATATGCTGTTTGCAAGGGATGTAGCTTGGCCACAAGAAGCTGCCCTACTCCCTACCACACCAAGGTACTTGGACACTCCAACCTATGTCACTGACTTGGTCCTTGCCTTGCAAACGGCCCACTTCCTAGCCAAGCATAAACTGCTGGAAGGCCAAGCTGTCATGAAGAGACAGGCAGACAAGACCCTGAACAATATGCCTTCAACAGTCTACACCGAATGTGATCGCGTATGGGTGAGCTTCTCACGCAAGGTGGTGAATAAAGGAGAATGCAAGAAGTTCAAATGGAGCATGAAAGGACCATTCTGCATCGTCAAAGAATGGTATCCCAATTACTACTTGGTACCGATTGACCATCCAAAGAGCAAGCCCATCATGATATATGTGGCCAGGCTGCAACCATGCTATGACCCACATGTACCAGATCCAGCTGCCATTGTCATAATGGACCCACAAGAGGCAGACCCACTGGTCAATGTGTCCACCCTCTTCAACCAAGAAGACTAAAAAATTAAATCAATTAATTAAAAATACATTTAAAAAAACAGGCTCCATGTGTTACGAACAAAATTATGCTGAGAATTGCGCGCACTGAAGAGAAAAGGACTTAGGTACACTACGGAAAATCAGACCACTTTAGGTTCCCACAGTAACAAATATTCCCCACTGACTTCGGGAACTTGTGCTGGAACACTGCTGGAAATCAGGCCACTTAGGGATACTCCAAGAAGAGAAGAGAAAGATGCGCGCACAGATATTCACCAAACATGCAAACGAAGAGTTCGTCTGCTCAGCCTTGATTGGATAAAGGCAGTCGCCATATCAAGAGATAGACAAGCATACTTAGTCCAATTAAGATAGAGTGACTAGCGGAGCAAAGCGGTGGAGGGATGATGCCCGGAGCGGAAATTGGCAAAGAGGCAAAGACAGAAGCAAAATCGGCGCAAGCAGGCTTCCAACTGAATACTAGGAAGAGCCTGCTTACGTAGATTAGGCCAAAATCCTGCGGTGGCCGTCGACAACCAAAAAAGACAGAGAAGGCGAAAAGATTGCCAGGAACACCGTTCTGAAGTCCTACTCAAATTAAGCTCACTCGTTGGCTACTTACCTGCTGCTGACGAAGCCATGGCTTCTTGGGAAGCTTCACAAAGTGTAGTCTGATCCAAAAGGCAACTACACAGAGCGGAGCGGAAGAGCAGCCTTTCTCACGCACACCAGGAATGAAAAAGTGGCTTACCAATACGCTGACTGAGAGAATAACCCCTCCAAGCCTCTGGGAGTAGTTAAGCTGACTGAGGCACGCTAAAAAGGGGGGGAGCTGTTGAGAGGAGCAACCCCTCCGGGAGTCGGGGCTTTGTTTGGCTGAACTAGGCTAGCTAAACAAGCGCCGACCCCCAAAGGGGAAGCACCAGGGCGGAGAGACTGACTGACAGCCAAAGAGGGCAGCCAAGGAGCAAGCTTGTGAGGGGGCCTGGATTGTTGAGCACCTGGGGAAGGCTCAAGCGGACGCGGCCCACTGACACACTGCTCGAAGGAGTGAGAGAGGATGGCATGTGCAGCGCCCCAGATGGCAACTATGCCCTACACACTTCCCCGCCACCTTTTTCAAAAATCGACCCACCCTACTCCTCCTTCACGCTCCAGCAGTGAGGCGGAGAAACAGATTACGATTCAAATAGAGGGAAGGGAGAGGGGAAAACAGTGTGTAGTGATATGAGATAACGGGGAAGCTGACAGCCCCTGGCATGCCTAACCCCAAATTTAAAAAGCAGGGGACAAAAAGGGCCCATATCTCTCGCCCCTGCTCACACACATTCTGGAGCCAGGCTATGATGTTTCACAGCTTGGATGTCCTATATATACAACTTCCACCCTGCTCACTTTGGGGCTTCAGACCTCGGATCCAGGACCTTTGCTCGCAACGGGGGAAATCGGTGACTGCCAAAAGCAGATGGGAAGCTTCATTCATTGAGACACCCGCAAGCATGTCTCTGGGATTCTTAAATGTGTCTCAATGACTGGGCGAACCCAACCGGCAAAACACTGGCCTGTCCTGGATTCACCAAGGTGAATGCGCCTTGGTCTGGCCCCTTCTTTTGTTGCGCCCCACGCAACCCACTCGCCATTGCTGGCAAAAAGGGGGGCCTTTTCACCCATCAAGGCAGAGCCCTCCAATGCCAATCTGCCCCACTCCAACAGCACTTGCAAATGAGATAGAGCAGATAAAAGGGCCTGCTAGTGAAAGAAGACAACGGGAATAAGCTGTCTTGGCTCAAACGGAAGAGCAGCTTTTCTACCAGAACTAAGGAAAGCTGGCAGCCTCGATTGAGCTAGGGAAAGCTAAGAGGGCGAGTTAGCAGGGCCCAGAGACAGAAGGAAGCTAAAAGCCACTGTCAGATTCAGCTTGAAGCACTGAGAAGAACCGCTGAGTGGCATTGGGATGCGATGGGAGTAGGCCTTGCGGAGGCTCTCTCGATCGAGTGGAGTGAGTTGAGGGAATTAGGATGTGCGTGGTAGGGTGTCCTCGTCCTCAGCTCGGATGTAGGTCAGTGACCCGATGCTCACCTGCCTCCTAGGAGGGTGATAGGGAGGAAGAGGACCTTGTGGCAAGAGAGCGGTGCTGAATGGCAATCCGTCTTCTGTCTGCTCTCCTCTCCTTCTCATCCACCTCGTGAGGCTAGAACTGGGTCCAGGTCCTCGATCTGGCCAGCATTTGCTGAGCTCAGTGAGAATGGTGTTGGTGATGTTGTTGATGGTGTGGCTAATGGTCAAGCCACAGGCCGTGAAGTGGGCAAGGTAGAGAATCACCACGCAGAGACCGACCATCGCCACAATGGACAGCGATGCACCCAGCATGGAGAAGATGGGCCTCAGGATCATATCCTTCAGACTCCTCACCTCCACCTCACTCTTCCGTTTCACCTCCTGTATGCCTTTGGACATTGCGCCTATGATTCCAGTCGACAAGCTGATGTACTCCTTGATGTTTCTGGACACCTCCTCTGGCTCCCAGGAGAGGTGGCTGGAGAATTGCAGAATAGCTTCCACCTTGCGATCGATGCGAGGCATGTCGGCTGAATAGGTGGCGAGGGCTGTGAAGGGCTGAAGGATGGGAACATTGTAGAGGGGGGGTGCATCGAAGGTGATGTTGGGCGTGAGCTGGTGCAAGTGAGGGCTCGTCAAGTAGGTGGCAAAGGCTCTGCCGGTGAGGTTGCGGAAGTAGTCGCCGATGTTGCTCTCATCGGTCTTGTCCACGAACTTGAACCGGGTCACCGGAGCACAGTGCACCTCGGTGCTGAACCAGGTCAAGTCCCTACTTCCTCCCTCATATAAGTAGAGAACCTGCCCATTCATCAACTCCACCAACATGAACAAGGAGCAGAAGCAATTTCCTGGCAGGCGGTGATTAGGATAAATCCTTGTCACTTCTGCCTGATGACACTGGCTGATGAAGATCATCGATCCTTTCACCTCAACTGCAATGTCCTGTTGCTTCAGCATCGCTCTCAAGCTGTTGGTGGGGTTGAGATAGAAGAGCTGTTTGAAGATCTGGTATTGGTGCTCTTCTAGGACAAAGATGCGGTGTTTGCCAGCAGTCGGCTGTCATTGATGAATTTTGTCATGGCTTCGACGATGTAGTGCAGTTTAGGAGAGAATGGATCTGAGCTGTTCTTCATCTTTTCCAGCTCCACTAGCCTATCGTGAATGGCGTCAATCCATCGGCGCCGATGTGCTAGTGGCTCAGTTGGATCTACTAGTCTCTTCCTTCTTGAAAGTCCTAGCATGTTGGTGAGCTGGAATCCTTTCAGCAGGAACTGATAGTAGCATGAGGGCTTCAGTCCTATGTGCTTCATCCTGCTCAGCTCAGGTCCTAGAATCCAGTGTCCAGGGCACAGAGGTGGTGGGGCAGAGGAATAGGCATTGCTTTTTAGCCCATTCTCAACCTGCGGATTCAACACCACCACCTTCCTGTTCACCCTCATCGGCAATCCTTCCTTGGACAAGATGATGTCTAATGGTAGACATTTCAAGGCTGGCCGGTTCCAGGTGTAGTCGGGAGTTTGAAGGTAGGTAGAAAAGGCAGCTTGGAGGGATGGAATGCGAATGCGATATTTGCTGATGACCTCCGTGTCGTAGGTGCCCTTGAGCGTGTAGGGACAGAAAGCAATATGGGGGCTCTCGTCCCAGACGATGGTGTACGTGAGCTTGTTGCAGAACTCCTGCTCTACATTGCAGCCGAACATGGGGCCAAGGCTCGAGCCAAGTAGTGCTGGATGGCCACCTCTCCGACGGTGATGAGGAAGTTCAAGTAGGAGACGGTATTGTAGCCCCACCACTCGTAGACTGGGTAGTGTGAGACGTTGGTGGAGTATTTGGAGGGGCCGACCTATACCAGGGGAACTTCTCTGAAATACAGGGTCCTCCAAGCCAAGACACACTCATGTGGTGCCACTGACCTCATGTCCTTCCACACCACCTTCGACCATTGGTTGAAGAAGGAGGTGTAAGTGTGGTAGTTGTGGAACTCAATCCTACACCTCGCTGCTGGCACTGTGGGCATGTGATAGTGATTGACGTAGGGGTCGACGGGGTGGTAGACGCTGTCATCCATCCAGTGGTCCACAGAGCAGTCGCAATGGAAGTTCGGATAGATGAATGGGCTTCCCCCTGACATCACCTTAGGGCAGATGTAGAAGTTGAGTAGGCTCTGCGGTGTCTGAGGGGGGGGGGCGAGGCGTAGTAGGCGTAGCTTCTCGAAAATCAGCAGGCCAATGTCAGATGTGAAGCGGTAATTAAGAAGTTGATCACGCTGGAGAGAACCAAATGGGTTATCAGCTAGATGGGCATTTGCACTGCGCAGCTCTCATGGCCTGATCTGTAGCACCACCAAACATGCATCATAACACCGCTCTCGCGTAGCGTGATTTCAGTTTACTGATCCATTCATTTTTGTCCCAGTGCAATGAGGATGGGCCCATCTGAACAGTGCCACAGCGCCCTTCAATCATGGGCATTTGCACTGCGCAGCTCACATGGCCTGATCTGTAGTACCACCAAACATGCATCAGAACACTGCTCTTGCATAGCGAGATTTCAGTGTTTTGCTCCACCCAGGCTTGTCCCAGTGCAGTGAGGATGGGCTCATCTGAACATTGCCACAGCGCCCTTCAATCATGGGCATTTGCACTGCGCAGCTCACATGGCCTGATCTGTAGCACCACCAAACATGCATCAGAACACCACTCTCACGTAGCGTGATTTCAGTGTATTGCTCCATCCATTTTTGTCCCAGTGCAGTGAGGATGGGCCCATCTGAACAGTGCCACAGCGCCCTTCAATCATGGGCATTTGCACTGCGCAGCTCACATGGCCTGATCTGTAGCACCACCAAACATGCATCAGAACACCGCTCTCACGTAGCGCGATTTCAGTGTATTGCTCCATCCATTTTTGTCCCAGTGCAGTGATGATGGGCCCATCTGAACAGTGCCACAGCGCCCTTCAATCATGGGCAGTTGCACTGCGCAGCTCCCATGGCCTGATCTGTAGCACCACCAAACATGCATCAGAACACCGCTCTCACGTAGCGCGATTTCAGTGTACTGCTCCATCCATTTTTGTCCCAGTGCAGTGAGGATGGGCCCATCTGAACAGTGCCACAGCGCCCTTCAATCATGGGCAGTTGCACTGCGCAGCTCCCATGGCCTGATCTGTAGCACCACCAAACATGCATCAGAACACTGCTCTCACGTAGCGCGATTTCAGTGTACTGCTCCACCCATGCTTGTCCCAGTGCAGTGAGGATGGGCCCATCTGAACAGTGCCACAGCGCCCTTCAATCATGGGCATTTGCACTGCGCAGCTCCCATGGCCTGATCTGTAGCACCACCAAACATGCATCAGAACACCGCTCTCACGTAGCGCGATTTCAGTGTATTGCTCCATCCATTTTTGTCCCAGTGCAGTGAGGATGGGCCCATCTGAACAGTGCCACAGCGCCCTTCAATCATGGGCAGTTGCACTGCGCAGCTCCCATGGCCTGATCTGTAGCAACACCAAACATGCATCAGAACACCGCTCTCACGTAGCGCGATTTCAGTGTACTGCTCCACCCATGCTTGTCCCAGTGCAGTGAGGATGGGCCCATCTGAACAGTGCCACAGCGCCCTTCAATCATGGGCAGTTGCACTGCGCAGCTCCCATGGCCTGATCTGTAGCAACACCAAACATGCATCAGAACACCGCTCTCACGTAGCGCGATTTCAGTGTACTGCTCCACCCATGATTGTTGCAGTGCAGTGAGGATGGGCCCATCTGAACAGTGCCACAGCGCCCTTCAATCATGGGCAGTTGCACTGCGAATCTCCCATGGCCTGATCTGTAGCAACACCAAACATGCATCAGAACACCGATCTCACGTAGCGCGATTTCAGTGTACTGCTCCACCCATGCTTGTCACAGTCCAGTGAGGATGAGCCCATCTGAACAGTGCCACAGCGCCCTTCAATCATGGGCAGTTGCACTGCGCAGCTCCCATGGCCTGTTCTGTAGCAACACCAAACATGCATCAGAACACCGCTCTCGCGTAGCGCGATTTCAGTGTACTGCTCCACCCATGCTTGTCCCAGTGCAGTGAGGATGGGCCCATCTGAACAGTGCCACAGCGCCTTTCAATCATGGGCAGTTGCACTGCGCAGCTCCCATGGCCTGATCTGTAGCAACACCAAACATGCATCAGAACACCGCTCTCATGTAGCGCGATTTCAGTGTACTGCTCCACCCATGCTTGTCCCAGTGCAGTGAGGATGGGCCCATCTGAACAGTGCCACAGCGCCCTTCAATCATGGGCAGTTGCACTGCGCAGCTCCCATGGCCTGATCTGTAGCAACACCAAACATGCATCAGAACACCGCTCTCACGTAGCGCGATTTCAGTGTACTGCTCCACCCATGCTTGTCCCAGTGCAGTGAGGATGGGCCCATCTGAACAGTGCCACAGCGCCCTTCAATCATGGGCAGTTGCACTGCGCAGCTCCCATGGCCTGATCTGTAGCAACACCAAACATGCATCAGAACACCGCTCTCACATAGCGCGATTTCAGTGTACTGCTCCACCCATGCTTGTCCCAGTGCAGTGAGGATGGGCCCATCTGAACAGTGCCACAGCGCCCTTCAATCATGGGCAGTTGCACTGCGCAGCTCCCATGGCCTGATATGTAGCAACACCAAACATGCATCAGAACTCTGCTCTCACGTAGCGCGATTTCAGTGTACTGCTCCACCCATGCTTGTCCCAGTGCAGTGAGGATGGGCCCATCTGAACAGTGCCACAGCGCCCTTCAATCATGGGCATTTGCACTGCGCAGCTCCCATGGCCTGATCTGTAGCAACACCAAACATGCATCAGAACACTGCTCTCACGTAGCGCGATTTCAGTGTACTGCTCCACCCATGCTTGTCCCAGTGCAGTGAGGATGGGCCCATCTGAACAGTGCCACAGTGCCCTTCAATCATGGACAGTTGCACTGCGCAGCTCCCATGGCCTGATCTGTAGCACCACCAAACATGCAACAGAACCCCCTCTCGGTGCTTTCTCTTCCATCCATTTTTGTCCCAGAGCAGTAGGATGGGCCCATCTGAGCAGTGACACAGCGCTCTTCCGATCTTGAGCAGTTGCACTGCGCAGCTCCCATGGCCTGATCTGTAGCAACACCAAACATGCATCAGAACACTGCTCTCACGTAGCGCGATTTCAGTGTATTGCTCCACCCATGCTTGTCCCAGTGCAGTGAGGATGGGCCCATCTGAACAGTGCCACAGCGCCCTTCAATCATGGGCAGTTGCACTGCGCAGCTCCCATGGCCTGATCTGTAGCACCACCAAACATGCATCAGAACACTGCTCTCACGTAGTGCGATTTCAGTGTATTGCTCCACCCATGCTTGTCCCAGTGCAGTGAGGATGGGCCCATCTGAACAGTGCCACAGCGCCCTTCAATCATGGGCAGTTGCACTGCGCAGCTCCCATGGCCTGATCTGTAGCAACACCAAACATGCATCAGAACACCGCTCTCACATAGGGCGATTTCAGTGTACTGCTCCACCCATTCTTGTCCCAGTGCAGTGAGGATGGGCCCATCTGAACAGTGCCACAGCGCCCTTCAATCATGGGCAGTTGCACTGCGCAGCTCCCATGGCCTGATCTGTAGCAACACCAAACATGCATCAGAACACCGCTCTCACGTAGCGCGATTTCAGTGTATTGCTCCACCCATGCTTGTCCCAGTGCAGTGAGGATGGGCCTATCTGAACAGTGCCACAGCGCCCTTCAATCATGGGCATTTGCACTGCGCAGCTCCCATGGCCTGATCTGTAGCAACACCAAACATGCATCAGAACACCGCTCTCACGTAGCGCGATTTCAGTGTACTGCTCCACCCATGCTTGTCCCAGTGCAGTGAGGATGGGCCCATCTGAACAATGCCACATCGCCCTTCAATCAAGGGCATTTGCACTGCGCAGCTCACATGGCCTGATCTGTAG
>JASANA010005181.1:0-121597 GCA_030248095.1 Ptycholaimellus sp. GST1_10
AAAGCACTCAATATAATTTTATAATATTTTTATAAAACATGATAATACCTGTAAATAATCTGTTAAATGGATATCAGCAAGAATTAAGTAGATTTAATAATGAAATGCGTGAATTATGTACGAAAACTAGAGAAATAAAACAATATGCTGAAAATGTTGAAAATTTATATACAAAATCTACTGAACATGGAAATCGTGTTTTAGAGTTATTAAATCAATATTCTAAAATTCAAAGAGGTGCTTCTTTTGATGCTATACATAAATTTTATTGTGATAATGAAGAAGATGTATGTTCTCTTAGCACCTCTGGTACTTCTGATATAAGAAATTCTATGAATTGTAAAATGATTATAGTTGGATTGGTAACTTATTTCAGCATGTTTGTGTTTTATTTCTCTTAAAAGAGAAACCAATTATCACTTATAATGATTACATTAATTCTTCTTTGAATAGCTCCCTTTGGATCAATGGGTATTATCTTTTCCAGCTCTTTATTACTGTCACAAAAGAATCCAATCGCTCTGATTCTTTTTGCATTGGAAAGAGCATCCTCGAATTAGTGTACACTCGCGAGAAACCGCCAAAAAGTTTACAATTTGGGGTAGAAAAATGCAAAACAAAGTGCCGTCCGAACTCCTTCCCTGCTGCTGCCCTGCTGCTGCTGCCCTGCTGCCCTGCTGCTGCCCTGCTGCTGCTTCGCATCTGCTAATTAACGATTTTAGTTATTCATTTTATTCCTTCGCCCCCCCCCCCCTTCAACCCGTTACTTGATGATAATACTTCAGTTAAACTACGCAGAGTCATATGCACCAGTGGTGTAGTGGTGTAAGCGATTGGACAGCTAAATGTAACTGGCAAGTTCGATTCCATCTCATGCGTTCAATTTTATTTTTGTACTTGCCAAAGAGAAAGCTCTTTTCTCCCAAAATCGATTGGCCTGAATGTAAAACCAAGGGAATTTCTCAATTATTTTTTGTTTGCCAATAATTTTGCATAGCATTTATCATTTATCATAACTTTTAAAATTAATTCATTTATTTATTAATAACTTTTTACGTATATATTTATTGATCTAATAAAATTTTAACTAAATACATAATTTGTTGGTAATTGGTATTGGTTCAAATCCTACCAAATGAATTTGTTTATTATTGTATGTTAAAAGTTGAGGAAATAACTGGTACCATCGGCAAGCCGAAAGTAAGGCTCTTTTCTCCCTAAAATCGACTGCCTCGAGTGTAAAGCCAAAGAAATTGCCATACTACTAATGGAATCTGCTGTGTCACCTGCATTTTGTTTGAGCGCGCATGAAAAGAGCCTAGGAACTGCGCGCGAAAACAAAATGCAAATGTCCCACAAGCAGATTCCATTAGTAGTATGGCAATTTCTTTGGCTTTACACTCGAGGCAGTCGATTTTAGGGAGAAAAGAGCCTTACTTTCGGCTTGCCGATGGTACCAGTTATTAACACTATTAACACTATAACACTTTGCCATAATCATGAACACTTTAAGTTTTTTCCCATTTTCTTGCTCAATTTTGAAGTTTGTGCCAAATTAAGCATACCGGAGGAAAGCTGGAGTTGTGCTGGATCCTATCGCGTTGGAATTTCAACATTTTGTCCAGAATTGGATGAGCAATGATGATTTTAAATAAAAAAAACCCATATTAACACTTTTTTAGTGTTCACGATTTGGGATCCAAATATGAACACTTTTTTTAGTGTTCATATCTAGGTCCGAAATCGTGAACACTTTCCCAAAATATTGATAAAGTGTTCATGATTTGGAACAGTAAATATTAACACTTTTTGTTTTTAATTTTCTATCAGCCGCAAGGACTCTGAAGCTCAAATTTGTTACTTTTTAGCATTTGGGATGAAGAAGTGGGCAATTTTGAAGCAAATTTGACTATTTTTCACAAACTTTGTCATGATTAACTGAACTTGATGCAAAATTAGCCAAATAGGGCAAAATAAGCTCTGGCTATTTTTGGGCAATAATCTAAAAATTTTACATTTGACTAATTTCAGTGTGCGTTTTGTGTGTTCCTCCAGTATATAGCATATACTTAGCCTGATAATGTTCTGATTTGATCTTTTTCAGTGTTTTTTAGAGATTTTTGTTACATTCATTATTAGTGTTCACGATTTCGGGACCCAAATCGTGAACACTTTTCAAAATTTGTGTTCTGAGGTCCGCAGGTATCCTACAACTCAAAATTTTAGCGTTTGTTCTTGTTCAAATTTTGCCTTCTTGTTCTCGGCGTCGGCCTTGTTCGTTTCGCATAGATTGCAGAGCCTGAAGTTCAGCGACTCTGACAGTACTGAGATAGTACAGATTGTAGCCTGAGGCTAAAAAGTAACAAATTTGAGCTTCGGAGTCCTTGCGGCTGATAGAAAATTAAAAACTAAAATGTTAATATTTACTGTCCCAAATCATGAACACTTTTCAAAATTTCGGGAAAGTGTTCACGATTTCGGACCTAGATATGAACACTAAAAAAGTGTTCATATTTGGGTCCCAAATCGTGAACACTAAAAAAGTGTTAATATGGGGTTTTTTTTATTTCAAATCATCATTGCTCATCCAATTCTGGATAAAATTTTGAAATTCCAACGCGAGAGGATCCAGCACAACTCCAGCTTTCCTCCGGTATGCTTAATTTGGCATAAACTTCAAAATTGAGCGAGAAAATGGGAAAAACCCGAAAGTGTTCATGATTATGGCAAAGTGTTATAGTGTTAATAGTGTTAATAAGTGTTAATAAGTGTTAGTGTTCACGGATCGACAGTTACGGAATAAAGAGGTGTCGGTGGGGAAGGAATGGGAGGCGGGCGGTGTTTGGAGAGTTGGCCTCCACGATAGGTGCCGCCTTCTTCTCCTGCATGTGCTCCCTCATGGGAGAAAAGAACTTTCGTGCTGCCCTGCGTGACTTCCTGGAGCAGTACCAGCTGAACTGCGCCACGGCGGAGGACCTGCTGGATGTCTTCTCGGCGCTCTGCTCTCCGCGCATCAACCTCACCTTCGACATGTGGCCGTGGCTGGAGGAGCCAGGGTTTCCGCTCATCTCCGCTGCCCTCTGCCCCAAGGGAAAGGACCTCGTCCTCACCCTCTCCCTGGAACGCTTCCGAGCTGACGGCATTGTGGACCCTTCAAGCCTCCCGTCTGGCCAGTCCCAATATGATATCTGAGCGAGTCTAGCCCCAACATCGCCTCCACACTCCTCCTCACCACCGCCAAGGCCACCTTCAGCTGGACGTGCGAATCCCCGCCATGCCGTCTGGCAAGAGATGGACACCTGCTTGGACCTCCTCCGCTGTGCCCTCTCCTCCGCCCCGCCCGCCACCCCGCAAGTTCAAATTCAAGTTCATCCGCCGCCTCTACACCCAGGCCGTCATGAACTTGAGACTTTGCTGGGAAGATGGGGCCGGGGACGGAAGAAGCCTGTTGCAGTCTCTTTCTTCCTTCCTCACTCCCTCCGTCTCCCTCGGAGTTGAGTGTAGTTGCAGACGGCTGTGCAGCAGGGCAGAGAGCTAGCGGGAGGCCTCTGCTAGGCTGTGTAGACCTTTGCGGGGCTGATGGGCGTCGGGAGGGGCCTGCAGGTCCTGAAGACCCTCTTCAGACGCGCCAAACGCAGCGAGGAGACCTGAGCCATCTTCGCCGGCTTCGGCGCAATCCAAAACACCTCCCTTCTATCCCAGGCCTTCGACTTCGTCATAAACCAGGTCTTCTCTCAGCTCCGTGAAATCCGGTAGCAAAGTGAGTGCAATTGAGGGGAGCGTGGGGGAGATGGACGCTTTCGTGGACTCTCTGACGCTGTCTAAAGTAGGACGGGAGAGTTTCTGGCAGGGACTGGAGCAGGAGTTCAGCGGCTTCATCGCCAGTATGGGCGGAAACCACCTCTGCCTCCTCGCCAGCTTCGACTCCGGGGAGAAAGCGGCCGAAATTGAGCTTTATCTCTAGCCCATAGCCAGTGAGAGACTGGGATGAAGAGGGTGGTGAAAATTGAGGGCTGGATGCGGAGACTAAGTGAGCGCTGGCGGAAGCCATGGAAAAAGTCCGCCTCAATTCCAAGATTTCAGAGCGCGCCCAACGGAAAGAAACCCTCGACTGGCTCGCAGCCAATTCCTGAAATTCATTCATTGTTTTCAAGTTGCAAAATGCGTTACTTTCCAAATGCATAGCCAGCAAAGTCATAGGCTCTTTTATCTTGCTGCATAGCCGCAGAGTATTGCTCAACTTCCTCCGTATCCCTTCAGTGTTGAGGCTGTATTTAGCCCTCTGCCTCCCCCAGATGCGATGGTCACTCCCGACATTGATACCCATATTCAGTTCACTTCACCATTTAATTGTTGATAAAACTCGTAATCATAAATATAGCGTAAAGACATGTTGCACAAGAGTGACAAGACAAGACATCAAAGTTTAGCCCAGTCCACCTCCAAAAGGCCCTCCAAACAGGCCGGCAGGATTCAGCCTGAACTACCAATAGCCATCCCAACAGCTCAGCCGGACCATTTCTGCTAACCCTGGCAGACGATTTTGACCAGTGTTGCGATTGCGACTCTGCGACACCCCACCGAAGCCTACAACCAATCTGTTTGCCTCCTCTCGGGCAGTCTTTTTTGATGCTTGCCCAGCAAACACTCAACCCATCTAAACAATCTAATATTCATTTCCCCGCGCATGCCAAAGACGACGCAGGTGAGCAGAGACAAAGTTGACAGCAAACCTGGTCGGCTCTTGCGCTGAAGCTGGCCCACTGGCCCGCTGAGAGCTGAGTCGAAGCTGGGCGGAGGGCTGGGGTAGCTTCCTCCCCTGCTCCTCCCACTCCCCATCGGCCTCACACGCCCTCCGGTCCCTTCACACAGCCCAGTCCCACTCCCCTCCCTCGCCGCCCTGAGCCAGGCAACCTGCAGGTCCACTTAGGCCCCCGCGGACTTGACCCAGCGAGCTGCTCGACTGTCGCGGCTGTCCGAACTGGGGCCTGGGTCGAGGCTGAGCATTCAGATGGCTGGAACCTGAACGGTGGAACCGGTCACCGGCATGCAGGGCGGGGAGTGTAAGGGAGGGCTCCAACCGAGGTTAAAGGGGCTGAGTTGGTTGGTGAGGCCTTTGAAGGGGGAGAAGGTGGGCAGGCCGCTGCTCACCAGGGCTGCAGCGTTAGTTGCATGCCACAGAACGTGCAGGTGCGGAGAAAGAATGGACAGGATTGAGCTTACGGGAGCTGAAGGGGCTGGAAAGAGCGGAGGAGGTGAACGGGGAGAGCGGTGTTGGAGGGAGCATGGGCAGACTGCTGCCGCCACCCATCAACTGCCCCATGCTTCTGCCTCCAAGACCTCAATAAATAAACCCTGTAGATTGGAATGCCAAAGAAACGAAAACAATAGATGAGAAAAAAAGGAAAGAATGAAAGGAAAAAGGAACCTGAACTACGGAAGGCAGAACTGGAGGATGGTGCTGAAAAGCTTGAGGATTGAGTAAAGGTGAAGTGTGTGAAGGGATATTGGGGCTAAAGGGACGAGTGTAAAGGGAGGCGGGAGATGATGGGGGTGTAGCATCGCAGGGGCAGTAGAGGCGACCCTGGAAGCGAATCATGTCCGTGTAGGCCGCTGTTTGCTTCTCCATCGGCGACGCAAAGTCCACCGAAGGAATCCCTCTTCCTTCTCCTCTTCCACCTCCCTGTTAGTCGCCAACCTTCCATCAGCAGTCTGCCAGCAATGGGAGGAGAAGATGGGAGCCTTGGCCAGATTCTGAAGGCCTGGTATACCAGCCAGTGATTCCAGGCCTTCAGTGCCAGTGAGTATGATGATGGGTGCATTGCTGCCCTGAGAGATCGGTCTCTGTCTGCTGCCTCCTGATTCCTGGGGCAGCCACACCGTCTTTGCCCCTCCAGCCTACCAGGCCAACGGGCAACCACATCGGGTACATCGGCAGCTGGGACGGTGTTGCCCTTGGGGTTGCCGGGGATGGGGGCGCTGGAGGTCTCTTCGTTGCTAGCCTGGGGCTTGGCCTCTGTCTCTTCCTGCTCCTGACTGCGAGGCTCTGGATCAGGTCGTCGCTGCTTGCGTGGCGTTTTCGCCTCAATGGCTTCGTCTGCTGTTGGCTGGTCAGATTGAAGGCCTTTTGGTGACCTTAGAGCCGCGAGGAGTTGCGGTGGTGGGCGGCGGGGCGGTGGTGGCTGGCTCTTCCGGTTCAGGCCTGCTTGGGGTGGGACGCTGTTTCCTCCGCCGTCGCTTGTCTTCCCGTGCCTTCCGCTTCGACCCCTCTTGGCTTTTGCGCCCTCAAAACTGGCAGGACTTTGTCAGAGCCATCCTCTTGGGAAGTTTGGGGCTGTTGGCTAAAGAGGAAGATGTGAAGCTCACGCTGGGGTCTAGTTCTGCCGCGAGGCCCCCCGGCGCCGAACTCTGACTCCACCCGCCCACTGCCCCCTCCAATAGCAGAAGGCTCTGTTGTAGGCTGGAGGTAAAGAGGTGGGAGACTGGAAGGAGAAGGTCGAGGCTGTCTTCCGCCAGGGCCCCGTTGCTGTCTTCGTCGGCTGCCTCTGCGTCGTTTCGGGGCTGCCTTCGTGGTCGGGGCAGGTGTCGTTGTGGTTGCTGGTTCATAGGAGTCATCATAGTCTCCTTCTCAATTTCCGCTCTTAATGTAATTGCTTCTCAATGAAACTAGGCAGAACCATAGCCAGAGTATTCGCTGCTCCCTTCGTAATAGTTGTCCATATTAGAACTGTCTTCATTGAAGTTGTCCTCAGTGTCGTAAGGATCATCCACCGGTCCATAGTCTCCATAGGGCTGATAGTCATCCACTTGTGCCTGTTTTGCAAATCTCAGATGGTAATATAGTGGTGGCAGTGAATGAGGCTTGGGTGGGGGGGCAGGTGAGGGAGTAACCGCGACGTAGTAATGCGGGAGAGTGGCGACAAATATGAGGTAGATGAGGCTCATAAATCTGGACATCTTCAATTTCGGCGCAGCAAAGTTGGCTGGGAAGTGCGGCAGTTTACTTCAGCTCCCTCCCTCTTCCAGCCACGGCGCTAGGGAAAAGTAAATGCGTCTCTCCGTCCACTTCTCGCTTCACCGATTCCCCCAAACATCAGCCGACCCCTCCCACTCTGCTCTGTGCCCCTCCCGCCATTGCCGTTCTTTAACACTCTCATTGCCTCTTCCCACATCTTCCCTTTGTCTCTCATTAACCCAGACCACCAGGCCTATACTTTCATTTCTATTGCCATGCAAATAGGCCATAGAAGGGCCATAAATAAAGCAGTAGACAACCAATGGCCATTGGATGCATTGCTTGGTGCAAGTGATGATTCAGGGTGGTAGGGTATGAAGAAGAAGGGGTGAATGGTGTTAGTGGAGGGCGATGGTGGTTTGGTGACGTCGGGAAGTTGGTGGGGGGTGGCGGCTAGCCTGGCCAGCCTATCCCGAGCCTGGCAAGCACTCGCCTGAAGTGGCTTAGAGAGGAAGAAGCCTGGCTCTGGACCCTTCGCCCTCCTCCCATTCCTCCTCCCATCCATCCCTCACTCCCCCTCCCCCATCCCCTCCCCCATCCCCTCAGCCCCAAGGCCAGCTCAAGAGGTGCTGACCCTAGCTCCTTGACTTGGCCGGGAGAGATCCAGCCAGCCGCCGGGCACCAGGGGTTACGGAAGACCTGCCGCCAAGAACCCCCGCCCCTCCTTCCTTTAAACCTCTTAGCTCATTCCCCCCTTGTCCCCTAGGGCAAAGAAAGAGCCCATCCCTCGACCGAAGGCTAAGGTGGAGCAGAGAGCAAGTGCCCCTTGAAACTCATACAGGAAGTTAAGCTGTGTGCTCAGGAGGAGGCAACTCACAAACAGAAGACGCTCCTCCTCCCCCCTCCACACCCTCCATGAGCACTACATCCGCTCCACAGGGCCAGTAGAGCCTCATTTTTCCAGGGGCCAAAGCGACTGCCACTTTCACACCCCTACCCCATCCGCCCACCCACAGCCTATCACCAATCACTTTTGCAGCAAGCTCTGCTGAAGCGAAAGAAGTCCAACGGTGCTAATCCTCAGCGCCTTCTCCCCCTCCTTCTCCTCCACAGCCGTCATGCGGCTCTGGCTTCCCCTATTGGCCATCGCCACCATTGGTCCTAATCATTCTCTTTTTTCCTCTCAATATTCCCCAATAATCCTTGCTGGCCTTTGAAGGCGTCTTTGGTGCCTCGATAAAGCCCAAAGTGGGTGACAGTTGCAACGGCGACGAGGGCCTGTACCCTGCAGAGGATGTCCACGCCTATCTGGCCTGCAACAATGGGTTTAAACTCCTGATCGCCAATGCGGGCGATGAATGTGGTCTTTGCAGGGCGCTGGAGCAGTTCTGGTGCCCGCAGGTGCCGGGTCGAGAGGGCGCGGACAAGAAGATCTTCGACCTGACCAGCCAAACCTGTCGCTTCGCGGACTTCCTCAAACAGTCTGCCGTCGGTTGGCTGCCCTGATGATTTAGGTGGGGCAGTGGAGGAGTAGGAGTGCAGGGTCGGCCAAGTTCGGGGAGCCGTGCAACTACAACACGGACTGTCTGGAGGGCATGTGGTGCAGCGGCGGGAGCTGTCAGTGCCTCTCCAACTACGTCAACGTCGGCGGCAACTACTGCTACCAGCGTATCCCCTCCAACCTCCCCCGCCTCCTCCCCTCCAAAGCCCTCAGCGATTGGCAGAGATCAATCCGGACCAGTCGGGCTGCACGAAGGACGAGCAGTGCAACGCCGTATGGCCCGGCGCCACCTGCGACAAAGGCAGCCCTCTCTCCTACCCTCTCTTCCACGCCCTCATCTCATTCCCATCTGTCCCCTCAGGAAAGTGCATCTGCCCCAACAACTACAGAGCTGTCCAAACCTCCGACGGCTGGGTCTGCGTCGCTCCTCAAGGTTTTCTTCTCAGCTCCTGCTTACTGCGATGGATGAGAGGAGTGTGTGTGTGCAGCTAATGTTTGTGCCCTGCCACCGCCCACGACGGCGGGGGTGGACGCGGGGAAGCTGTCGGTCCTGCGGACGGCGGGGACGTCCACCGTCGTCACCGGCTGCAGCACTGCCCAGAACACCGGCTGCGTCGTCACCGGCACCACCGACCTCTCACCCAACCTCTACGACTGCGTGGAACAGGGCGACACAACTGCCACCAGCGCCATCTGCTGCCCCAACAAAGTCCTCCCATTCATCTCCCACTTTCGCTGCCATGCCTCTTCCCTCCCTAGGCGGCGGTTTGCGTGATGCCGCTGGTGACGGGCGGCGACGGGGGCACGGAGTCCCGCTGGTGGTACAACAGCATCGCGGGGACCTGCGAGCAGTTCATGTGGCTCCCCGGCTCCCTCGCCCTCGGCACCTCCGGCAACGCCAACAACTTCCTCACCATGGCCCAGTGCCTCGCCTACTGCCAGGACAGTGCGCACCCTATCCCCTCCTGCCCCCTCAACAGTCCCACTCAGCTTGGCTCCCGCTTTCAGCCTGCAGCCGTGGCTCTCCCCAGTACGCAACTACGGACACAGCCAACTACCGGAACAACCAGCCCCTCTCCTGCTCCTCCAACGTCCCCTGCGACTCCAACAACGAGTGCACCTCCATCGGCTCCCTTCAATACTGCTGCCCCACTGCCAGTCCCTTCCTCCACTCTGCGTCATTCCTTGTGAAAGAGGAGGAAATGGGCAGGCTTCGTGTGCTCCAAGGACGGCGGTGTGCGGATCCCGCGCACGGATCTGACCACCAACTACGACCCGGGCTTCCAGCTGGGCACCACGGCAGCCAGCCAGCGCTGGTACTACGACGAGACCAGCGCCAAGTGCCAGCGATTCGACTACAAAGGCCTCTCCTTCTTCTTCTTCTTCTCTTCTACCTCCTTCACCCACTCTTCCTTCCAGGCATCGGCGGGAACATGAACAACTTCCTCTCGCAGTCCGACTGCCGCGAATACTGCGAGCGACGTTCACAACCCCTCTCTCTCTAGACTGAACAAGCATTGGCCTGGACAGTGATCGGTTGAAGTGCTTTGCGAGCGAGGGTCTCCGATCAAGGACAGCAACGGGGACAACCTCAGCTGCTCCTCCAGCTCCGGCTGCCCCTCCACCTTCACCTGCACCAACTCCGTCTGCTGTCCCAGAACTCGTCTCTATCTCTTTTACTCCTCCCCTCTCCCTGTCTTCCCAGCAGACGGGGCCTTTGACAGAGACGGTGTGCGCTCAGCCGAAGCAGATCGGAACGTGCAGCCGGTTCGTGAACCGCTACTGGTACAACGCCATCACGGGGGAGTGCGAGAGCTTCGTCTACTCCGGCTGCCAGGGCAACGACAACAACTTCGAGAGCATCCAGTCCTGCCAGACCTACTGCCGCACCACACGACGTTTCTTGCGCCCCTCTCTTCTAGAACACTGCCACAACCTCAACTGCTTTCCAGCTGAGCCAATGTGCATCCAAGGCAGCGCCTACAAGGACTCTAACGGCATCTTCTTCGAGTGCTCTAAGACGGGGGTGGGAAAGGTGTGCCCGCAGAACTACGAGTGCTACAACGACGGCTTCGTCTACGGCTGCTGCCCCAGCCAGACCTACACCTGCTCCCTCACCTCCAACGCCGGCACCACCTGCGGCCCACAGACCGTCCGCTGGTACTACGACACCACCTCCAAGTCCTGCCAGACATTCTCCTATCTTGGGTTCCTCTCTTCTACCTTATACACTCCTACCTCACATGTCCCTATCCCCACTTTAGATGCAATGGAAACTCGAACAACTTCCCATCCCGCTCCATGTGCGAGTCGTACTGCGGAGTGGGGGGTTGTCCGAACGGCGGCGATCCCTACCGACAGTCCAGCGACAACTCCCGCCTCATCTGCTCCGCCGCCGTCACCTGCCCCACCGACTACGAGTGCACCACCGTCTTCACCAGCGGCAATCAGGTCATCACTCCACTTCCTTCCCCTCTTCTTCAAGGCTGTCTGTACTGATACTGATGGTGATGAAGGCCAATGTGTGCTGCCCCACGAAGGCGGCCATCTGCTCGTCGCCGCCGAACCAGGTGCAGAGCTGCTCCGGGCAGTCCCCGCTCACGCGCTACTTCTACAACATCGCCTCCCGCTCCTGCACCCAGTTCCAGTACTACGCCTGCGACGTGAGCGCGGACGCGGTGAGCAACAACTTCGCCACCCTCTCCCAGTGCCTGGACTTCTGCTCCTCCTCCGCCTGCCCCGCTGGCACCACCATCTACTCCGACCCCAACTCCAAACGGCCCCTCACCTGCAACTCCCGCCTCGCCAACTCCTGCCCCCTCAACTACAAGTGCACCTACGACCCACTCACCGCCAACAACGTCTGCTGCGGCGCCACCGACATGGGCGTCTGCCCCTCCACCGAGAAGGCCTACGTTGACGCCCTCACCCTCAAGCCCCGCGAGTGCACCCCCAACGTCCCCGGCACCTGCTACCTCAACTACCTCTGCCGCTTCAACGCCAAGCTATCCAAGTACTACTGCTGTCTACCTGAAGACTTCTGCCCTGCTGGCAAGGTAGCCCAATTACCCCTTCCCTCCCCTCCGTCCACACCTCCAGCCAGCCACTCCTTAGGCCGTCTATCGGGATGAGGCCCTGTCTGATCGGCCGCAGTCCTGTGCACTGTCCTCCGTGGTGAACCCCTGCCCCACCGACTACTCCTGCCAGGCCGCCTTCAACGCCTCCATTCAGACCACCTACAGCGGATTCTGCTGCACCAACCAACGTTTCCCCCTTCTACTTCCCCTCCCGCCTCCCACACATCACCTCAACCCTCACTCCAGCTGTCTGCCTGAACGGAGGCGAGTTCTCGGTGGACAAGAACTCCAAGAACCCCAGCCAGTGCATCATCCGCCAGAACGGCAACGCCAACTCCGGCTGCCCCACCGGCTTCAACTGCCTGCCCACTCGCGAGAACTCCACCACCGGCACCTGCTGCACCGGCACTCAAGTATTCCTCCCTCCTCCTCTAATCCTCCCCTTCTCCTCCTTCCCTCAATTCCCTACCCCTTCTCAGGATGTGTGCGGCGCCAACGCGAACCAGAGGCCGTTCATGGTGAACGGGCGGCCGCAGATGTGCAACGCTCGCGTGGTCGGCACCAGCACTGGCTGTAGCGCCGGCTACATCTGCCAGGTTTTATTCTGCCCCTCTCCTCCACCCCATCTTCCTCCTCATACCTCCCCTCTTTGCCAGCTCTACACCCCCACCAACTCCTACTTCTGCTGCTCCGTGGCCAACGACGGCTGCCCCGCCGGCTACACCGTTCGCACCAGCGCCGAGAACAACCCCGTCATCTGCCAACAGGTGCCTTGCCTTCCCTCTACCACGCTTTCTACCTTCTTCTATGCCCTATCTTTTGTCCAGAATGTGGCGAGCACCTGTCCGTCCGGAGACCTGTGCTACCTGGCCAGCCAGTTCGGGCGCTACCAGTGCTGCGTCCCTGAGCAGATCTCCTTCAACCCCAGCCCCTCCTTTAACGACGGCTGTCCTCAGGGCATGGTCGCCTCTGCTTCCACCGCCCCCATCCCTCCATCACAGCTCCTGCTCTGCTCCAGGCCGGCTATGTGGGCGTCGGCGGAGCGGTGCAGCAGTGCTCCGGGGGCACGGACACGAGCTGTCCAGTAGGCTACCCCTGCCAGTACTCCAGCAACGGGCGCTACCAGTGCTGCGGCCTCCGCAACGGCTGCCCCGTGGGCCAAGTGGCCCAGGTGGATGCGGCCACCGGCTACGCTCGCACCTGCTCCTCACTCAACGCCATCGGACAGTGCCAGTCCGGATTCACCTGCCAAGTCCCTCTCCCCTCCCTTCTTTCCATTCCTCTCTCCTCAGCCCCTGTCCTTTGAGACGTCCTCGATGGGCGGGTTCACGTGCTGTGGCGGGGGCCAGGCCCAGGCGGCGCCGTCGAACCTGTGCCCGGCGGGGCAGAGCACGCCGGCCAACGCCTTCCAGGTCAACTGCAGCCCCTCCTCCGCCGACTGCCCCTTCGGCTACACCTGCCAGTACTCAAACCTCGGCCGCCGCTACGTCTGCTGCGGCTCCAACAACTTCCAGCCCAATGTTCCGGAGCCTACGCGTTGGCGGCGCCTTTCTCTGCTTCCAGCCCTGTCTAGGCTAAGCTGGCCATTCCAGTCCGCTCCTGTCGGGCGGGAACGGAGCTGATCTACTCCAGCAACAGCAACGCAGTTCTCGGCCTCTCCAACCTCCCCCTCGACTGCTCCGCCCTACGCGACAACTGCCCATCACCCTACTTCTGCTCCTTCTCCAATCGTTCCTCTCTACTCACCCTTTTCCTCCCCACAAATATCTCCTTTCAGAATACAACTCCTACATCTGCTGCTCCAGCTTCATTCGCCGCAAGGAAGCTGCTCCTTTGAATCCGAAGGGTTTCTGCACCTTCTAATTAATTTATCAACAGAAGCAAAGTTGTGCTTCTCCCTGCAGAGGTGAAGAGCAAGCCAGTGCAGCGAATGGAGCAGGCTTCGACTGCTCCACAATCGCCTGGAGTCTGCGACAAGAGCCTCGGTAATCCACTCCTCAAGCCTCCTCAAGAAAGAGATGGATGGATGTGACTGGTGCAGAGGTGGCGGTGTTTGGTGAATGCTGCGACGATGCCCAGTGCTACTACGGGAAGTGCGCACGGTGGAAGGGCCAGAGCCGCTGCATCTGCTCCCAAGGCCAGCTCGTGGATATCTCCGATCCTGAGCAGCCCATCTGCCGTCTCTTCCCTTCTCTCCTCCTTCGTCTCCTTTTAGGGCCAATGCTTGCAGTGGACGGAGAGGAGTGTCCTCAGGGTAAGCAGAGGGACGGGCCGTACTGCATCGGCTTCCAGGACCGTCGCTTCCCGCAGCCCTTGCAAGATGACCCCGCGGAAGAGTAGGCCGGAGCCAGCTTAAGTTGAAATGTGCCAGAATCGTCTCGGTAATGAGACCGCTACCTCCTTCCCGTAGCTGTTCTCCTGCAGCCATTTCCATGCATTCACCTGCGGTGCTAACAGTGTAAAGGCCTTTGCTTTCTTTGCCCGTTCTGCCTTTCATTCACGCTTCAGTCATCCTACTGGATCCAACTCAGAGCTTTGCTCCTGCTTCCAAAGCCAGGGGAAGTGATGGAGTTCGCGTTGCAGATTTTCCTGTCCTTTCTGTTGCTTTCTTTGTCTCTTGAGGAATATGAAATGAAATGGAGCGCATAGCCGAAGCAGTGGCGGCAGCGAACAAAGAGCCGGCGATTGATGAAGGTGAGAGTGGACGCTGTGGGCACTTGAGGCTGGAAGCTGAAGGGGTTGGGGGAGCGAGAGCAGTGAGGAGTGGAGGAGGGATTATGGCATTGCAACCGGAGGCGGGGTCAAAGAGTAGGCGTACGCTGGCAGCCAGCTCTTAAAGCCTCCCTCCCCCGACCTCCCCCCAACCTCCTCCACCCCACCAGCCCATTGCACAACCACAGCGGCCTAGAAGCAGTGCTCAAACAATGCTGCTTCCTAGACCACAATCCCTCAGCCTCCATTCGCTTTTTACACGCCCCTCCATCTGATGCACTCTCCTTCTAAACCGACCGTGTTGAATGCCATGACGCCGATCAGTTTCTTATAGTTGCTGTTTTGTCATTACAGTTTCATAGTTCATAGCCGGCTCGAGAGGCTGGTGAAAGGAAAATTGTTCTTTCTCTACATGATATCCTCAACGTTCACCCTGTGCTGCCTCGTCTTCGCCTTTTTATTTCTCGGTAAGTCTTGTTTTCGCAAAGAACGAACATATTTGAATTTCTATATACAGAATGCGACAGATTGAGACTGGGCTAACAATTAAGTTGGTCTAATGGGTCTCTTGATCTATCAATATGAGCTCTAATTTCGTTCCTCACCAGAATTAAATTCCGATTTCTGAATAATTTGATCATAATATGTTTAGCGACTATGCCTTAACATATCATTTTCTGAAAATTGTGGTTTGCATGGTAGTTATATATCATTTAGTTTAAAACGTTTTGCACTGTCACTTAATAAAAGAAATTTTACGTGGAACATTTTAGTATGTTTATTTTGGCCAATTTAAGCCAAATGTTCCCACTCTAGTTATCACTTTTTGATTGTTTTGTTAATTTTTTAGCCTGTTTGGTTATATTTTACCACTGTAAAATTAGTTGAAATTTTTTAAAAGTTACATACAATACCTTTCATAAATACAAAACTATGGTATGAGCCCGTTGCCTTGCTTACGGTAGGCGTTTTAAGGTTTCTCCTGCAATAGCTTCGTTAGTAGGACCGTTTCTCAATCATAATTAGTGTAGCTAATGGGAAGTTGGCGGTTGGTGGTGAGAGTAGCGACAGCGTAGGGGAGAATAGGGAGCTTAGTGGGTTAGCAGAGATTAGTAGGGGGTGAGCTGTCAGTGGACCACACTGCGACTGGCACCCCAGACAGTCCACGCCGCCTCTCCCTCCATCTACCTTCCCTCCTCCTCCTTCCCACCTACTCACCCGGATGCAGACAACCTCCAAACGGATGTAAAGGGGACAAAAAGCTGGGGATGTTAACGTTTAGAGGGGCCTATTTTGACGCAGCCTCTTGAGCTGTGTGGTGCAGCAAATGCTGGAAAGTCAATATGTGCCCAAGCACTTGGGACAAGAAGATCCGCTTTGACAGCCTGGAGTGGCTGCCTTTTTCCTCCCCGGCCCCCAAACACCAGGCCGCCCCGCCCTATTGCTTGCCTTTGCTCTCCTGCCTGCCAAAATACCCCCTCCAAAGATGAGGATGCAATCAACAAATGAGCACCAGCCTCAAGAGCATGCAGGTGAAGTGGGGGCCTCGAAAAGGGACGAATGGGGTCGACGAGTGGAGCTGATCCAACGCTTCTACCGAACCGAGGGCCAAGCCTGCGACCCTGAGCAGAGCACCCGCTGGTACGCCCTCCAGACTGACGGACACCGATTCCTCTACTGCAAAGACTCCCCTGGGTAGTTATCCTCACCGGCCACAGTCCAACCAACGCGTCCACATGAGCATATATAGGCACCCGAAGCATGGAACGTTGGTGTCGGAGAAGTGCGCCCGCCTGAAGGACGAGGACGTTTCGGTCCAGCTGACATTCGACCCCGTCACCGAGTCCTGCCTCATCATGGTCGGCGGGGTGCAGCATCAGGTGAGGCATTGGGGGGTGTCGCAGGGCTGAAGGGTTGTTTGTTGGAGGCTGGACGAGGCCTGGTGGGCGACTTCTGCTCGCAGAACACGGACTGCCTCTACCAGGCCGGCCTCTACTGCAACTCCGGCCAGTGCGCCTGCCTCTCCAACTACGTCAACATTCCCTCCCTCAACTCCTGCTACCGCCGTTTATCCACTCCCCCTCTTTTCCACCTCCAGCAGACGAAAGCCCAACGACAGGCATCAACCCTGGGGAAAGCGGCTGTACCTACCGAGAGCAGTGCACGGCGGTCTGGCCCGGCGCCGAGTGCAGCAGCAACGGTCAATGCCAGTGCCCATCTGGCCTTGTCGCCGCAGCCACACGAGACGGTGTCGTCTGCATCAACTCTGCCGGTTCCACCCTTTCTCCTGCCTATCTCCAGAAAAGACCCCCCTGAGCTTCAGCGGACGCTTGCCCGCTCCCCGCCGGGAAGGGTGGCCTCACGAAGCTGACCAATCCAGCCACCTGCAGCGGAACATGCGTCGTCAGTGGCCAGGACGGCATCAACCTTTACGATTGCATCACCCGGCCCGGCGGAAGCTCCTTCTGCTGCCCCAATCGAGGCACTCCTTCTGGCCCTACCTGGGAAAACGTACTAGGAGAGGAGAATGAATTTGCAGCCTTCACGTGCATGCAGCCGCCGCAGACGGGGGGCGGCGGGAGCCAGCGCTATTACTTCAACCCCGCCTCAGGCTCCTGCCTGAGCTTCGCCTGGAACACCGCCGCCACCAGCGCCACCGCCAACAACTTCGAAACGCTGGAGCAGTGCCAGAGCTTCTGCGTCAATGCCTGTCGCCGCGGCCCACCCCAATACTCCTCCACCACCGCCCCCGCCACCATCCTCAACTGCCAGAGCTCCAGCTGCGACAGCAATCACCAGGTCTACACTTCTCACCTCCCTCCCCTCACCTCACTTGGCTGGACTGAAGTGCTCCACGGTGGGCTCGGCGCAGTACTGCTGCCCCACGGAGTCCTTCATCTGCAGCGCCAGCGGGGCCACCACCACCAGCGCCGCACCCAACGCCGGCTTCACATTGGCCGCGGCCAACGGCGGTTTCCCTGGCATTCGATGGTTCCTCTCTCCCTTTTCAGGACCTTCATCGATAGCACCACCAAATCGTCTCCAGGTACTACGACACAAACACCCAATCCTGTCTCACCTTCACCTACAACGGCGGCGGAGGAAGCTACAACAACTTCGGAGCTCGCGAAGAGTGTCTGAGCTTCTGCCAGCAGTGTTGGTGAAGGGTAGGGTGAGACGGGTGTGAGGCTGATGAGGGTGGCTTTGAGTGGTGTGCGAGCAGGGGACGCCGTTCAAGCTTTCCAATGGGCAGTGGCAGACCTGCTCCTCCTCCTCCGCCTGCCCCTCCACTCACACCTGCACCAACAACGTCTGCTGCCCTCAAGCCCGTAGCCTTTCTCCACCTCCCTCCCTCCACCTCCCATCTCTCATTCTTCTCCTACTCTTCTGTCTTCAGAGTTCGTCTGCGCCCAGAACAAGATCATCGGGACCTGCACGCAGTACTCCAGCCGCTACTGGTACAACAGCGCCACCGGCGAGTGCGAGCAGTTCACCTACAGGTAGCCACACACAACCTCTTCCTTGCCTAATCACTCCCGCCAACCCCTGTTCAGTGGCTGCGGCGGAAACGACAACAACTTCATCAGCAGTTTCACTTGCGCCAACTTCTGCCGCAACCAAGGATGTAAGAAGCCGCTCGGGGCAGTGAAGTGGGAGCCTTTAGTGTGACGGTTTCAGCGGCACCGCAGTGCATCCAAGGCGGAGCCTACAAGACCACGAATGGCCAGTATCAGACATGCTCCGTTGGAGTGGGCGTTGGCGGGGTGAATGCCTGTCCGGCCAACTACGAGTGCTTCTTTGACGGCAGCACCTACGGCTGCTGTCCCACCAAGGGTTTTCCTCCCATGCCCCCTGCGAAACATTCCAAATCCACTGCTCTTCTCCAGCCTACACTTGCTCCTTGCCATCCAACGCCGGCGTCAGCTGCGGACCCTCCACTGGTCGCTGGTACTACGACACCTCCACCAACGTTCCTTTCCTTCCAACAATCCTCCACCAACCTTTGCCTCCAAAAACCCCTCCTCTCCTTTGCCAGACCTGCCAGAACTTCGACTACCTCGGCTGTGACGGGAATTCCAACAACTTCCCCTCCCGCTCCACCTGCGAGCGCTACTGCAATGTCGGAGGTGCGCCTTCCTCTTCTACCTCACCATGGATGCAATGAGCTGAGCTGGACAGGCTGTCCAAGCGGGGGCCAGGTATACCGTCCGGGCAACTTCCCGCAGACCTGCACGGCCAGCAACGGCTGCCCAGATGGCTACGAGTGCGCCCTCGTCACCATCGGCTCCTCCACCAACAACTACTGCTGCCCTACCAAAGGCACGCCACACCCCTTCCCATCCTTCCATGCATACATTGTCTACGACAAAACGTCTAACCTGAAATTTTGTCGAATTTCTCCCCGGACGGAAATAATTTCTGACTTTTTATTTTATTTTATCTTGTATTTTTAATTTTTTGAAATTTCGGGTAAAAGCGGTATTTTTTTCAAGTTTGAGAAATTTTGAACAGGCATTTGCTTGAGTTCTGAGAGGTGTAGGCTACATCTGAAGCATTCTCGGCTGTTTTTAGATATATGGAAGTTTTCCTTCAATAGTACCCATCAGCAGGGACTTTATTCTCGAAACCTCCACTGTACCTCTGACACAGCTCTGACACTGTACCTCTGACACAGCACAGCCAAGGTCTGCTAGACAAGAACTAACCAGGCACAATGTTGCTTAACCTTGCCTAACCTTAACCTACTATGCCTATAGAACCATTATGGACTCGGGCAACTGTTTTCGATTGATATACATTAATTTGATTATGAAATCAATGCAACATTTGTAATAGTACCAGATAGCACCGATGGTACCAGATATTTCCACTATATTTATAAAAAGGCAAAAAATTGGGTGGGCATTTAAGAGGCGTTTTTTGATAGGAGCACGAATCCAACAAAGGGAGGTGAACATGAAATTTTTTACCCCCCTTTTTTATTGCAGAATCTGAATCTCCATACATTTTTATGTAACTCCACCAATTTTGAGCGAATAGTATGCAGAAATGGGCTCGCAACAGCTCCAAACGTGAAGGGAGGTCGAAAATTTGGCAAAATTTGCGTTTTAGGTACTTGCTGTCAAATAAAGCCCGATTTCTCAGGTTTTTAAAGTCAAAGTATAGGCATTATGGGTATCAATCGAAACCTTACAATCTAACAAAGATCACTGTGCTCTTTTGTTCTGCTCAAAAATATTTATGTGTGAAGAAAACCGCAAGAATCTCATCAATTTGCAAAAACTCGATTTTGCCAATATTGTCAAAATTAGAAGATTTCTCAAAATTTTTGTATTAATTTCGCCCTCGAAACTATCATTTTCGTTTTTCTCATGAAATTTTGGTCTAGAAAACATAAGGATATTTAAAAATGAAGGTGAGCCCAAAAGAATATTTTCACTTTTTTACGTCAGCTTCCAAATTTGGCCTATGTTATAACATAGGCCAGTTTTGCAAGGGACAAATTTTGACGCCAAAAAACTTCCTGCTCAACTGGATCTCCATAATTCTCGGTTTCCTTTTGTGAGCAGCTTACCCTAAGTCTTATGCAAGTATCTACCAAGAAAAATGACTGAGTCTTCAATTCATTTTTTGAAAAATTGTCCAATGTATGACTGCAAGTCCGAAATTTGCCCTATGCTATAACATAGGCCCAAAGTGAACAAAAATTTTTGTGTCTTGAAATTTGATTTCAATGCCCTAAATCGATGCACTGGCCTCAAATACACCCAAAATTATCGTTTTTATGCATAATTTTGGATATTTTTGAATTTTGAATTTTTCAATCATTTTCTCAGTTTGAGACTAAAATGGTCAAGAAATGAAGGATTTTCAAAATTCAAAAATATTCAAAATTATGCATAAAAATGATATTTTTGGGTGTATTTGAGGCCAGTGCATCGATTAAGGGCATTGAAATCAAGTTTCAAGACAAAAATTTTTTTGGTCACTTTGGGTCTATGTTATAGCATAGGGCAAATTTTGGACTTGCCGTCATACATTGGACTATTTTTCAAAAAATAAATTGAAGACTCAGTCATTTTTCTTGGTAGATACTTGCATAAGACTTAGGGTAAGCTGCTCACAAAAGGAAACCGAGAATTATGGAGATCCAGTTGAGCAGGAAGTTTTTTGGCGTCAAAATTTGTCCCTTGCAAAACTGGCCTATGTTACAACATAGGCCAAATTTGGAAGCTGACGTAAAAAAGTGAAAATATTCTTTTGGGCTCACCTTCATTTTTAAATATCCTTATGTTTTCTAGACCAAAATTTCATGAGAAAAACGAAAATGATAGTTTCGAGGGCGAAATTAAAACAAAAATTTTGAGAAATCTTCTAATTTTGACAAAATTGGCAAAATCGAGTTTTTGCAAATTGATGAGATTCTTGCGGTTTTCTTCACACATAAATATTTTTGAGCAGAACAAAAGAGCACAGTGATCTTTGTTAGATTGTAAGGTTTCGATTGATACCCATAATGCCTATACTTTGACTTTAAAAACCTGAGAAATCGGGCTTTATTTGACAGCAAGTACCTAAAACGCAAATTTTGCCAAATTTTCGACCTCCCTTCACGTTTGGAGCTGTTGCGAGCCCATTTCTGCATATTATTCGCCCAAAATTGGTGGAGTTTCATAAAAATGTATGGAGATTCAGATTCTGCAATAAAAAAGGGGGGTAAAAAATTTCATGTTCACCCGATTCTTGCTCCTCTCATAAAACGCCTCTTAAACACTATGTACAAACACGTTTACAGCACTGTACAGCATGGAATTCAGTTTGTGTGAGGTGCTGGCTCTGAAATCCCATGTTGGCGAAATCGCAGTTGTCGCAGTTCCATGGGACAGCCGCCCCCTTGATTCCATGACCTTAGAAGCTCCCATGAGTGTACTATGTTGTTTTTACATTGAAACATGCTTAAATACAATGTGCAAATGCCTTTACAACACTGTACATCATGGAATTTGGTCTGGGTGAGGTGGAAGCACAGCAATTCCATTTTGGCGAAAACGCAGTTGTCACAGTTCCATGAGACAGCCAACCCGTTGATTCCATGACCCCAGAAGTTTCCATGACTGTTCCATGCTGATTTTACATTGAAACATGCAAGAATACACTGTACAAATGCATTTGCAGCCCTGTGCATCATGGAATTCGGTCTGGGTGCTTTGGATGTGCGACAATTCTGCACTGTCAAAAACGCAGTTGTCACAGTTCCACCAAAAACACAAAATACACGTAACAAACATCTGCAAAGTGATCACCCACATAAAACAAAGCATAAAAAGCAATATTACGCTTCAAAACTAAATTTTATTGCATCCAAATAAATTTTATAACTCTTTTTAATATTTTTTTTATTTCCTGTTTAGCAAATAAAAAAATAAAAAACGTCAAACATGATAAACTCCAGTAAATAATTTCAGGCTCCCTGAAACGCTCCATGAAAACCTACAGGGAAAATTTGCTAATCCTGGAAACTCTCCATGAAAAGCTCCTGGAAATAAAAATATGGCTCATATTTTTTATTTTTCTCGCATTATACGAATTTTTAAGGTTCGGAATTTTCACCAATTTCGGGTATTTTATTTTTATTTTTCGGGCCTCCAAAAAAAAATGACAATGTATGCTTCCATGCCCCTTTCATCACTTAACCTTTTAGCCTACATCTGCACCCTGCCGCCTTACGGGGGATTTAGTGTCGTCGGATGCACGGCCACCACCGTCACCAAGCGCTGGTACTTCAACCGGGTTCTCTCCTCAGCAGAGTACTTCTGGCTCCTCCAACCAGCAGGGATGCAGGGCCAGTGCAGCCAGTTTGACTACAACGGCTGTGGGGCCTCGGACAACAACTTCTCCACCGACACTGCCTGCATCAACTACTGCTCCGCTGCTGGTCACTCTCCCTCACCTTTCTTTTCATCTCCAGCTAATGAGGGCGGTTGAAGCCTGCGAGCCGGGTGAGATTGCGCTCTTGGATCCAAACGATCGCAAAACGCCGATTCAGTGCAACGCAGCTCTTCAGAACTCATGTCCCAACGGGTTCTATCCTCTTATCCCATACATACCAGTTCGTAAAATATCTCATCATATCCTCAATTTCGTTTGGCAGACTTTTTGCTTCGCTAAGCTAGTAACTACCAACATTTCAAATCATTATCTTTGCTTCAGGTGTTTTTTTTGAGGATTGTATTTTTGCATTTCTTCACTGTTCCCAGGTCCTTGCCGTGGAAAAATAAGCCCAAGCGTTTCCCTATCGATAAACGAGGCGTTTGCAGCTATGCTTGTCGCAGCGACACGCTGTTCAGCAGGAGCATCTGCTGCGGCAGCAGCAACGGAGGCGTCTGCCTACCCGGACTCAACGTTCACTTCCTCTTCCTTCCCACTCCTTTCCCTCCCTCCAATGAGCCTCTTGAAGGCCTACATGGACGCCTTGACGCAGTCCCCCCGCACCTGCATCCCCTCCGTCAGCAATCCCTGCCCCTCCTCCGCCTCCACCTTCTACTCCTGCCAGTTTTCATCCCTCCCTCCCTCCCTCCCTTTCCCCGCTTCCCTTCAAAAGGTACGCAGACCGAATCGGGCGGACGGTAACTACTACTGCTGCGGCTCGGCGTCCGGGGGCATCTGCCCCGCCGGCAAGGTCGCCTACACCCCGCCCGGCAGCAGCCAGCCCACCACCTGCCAGGCACAGTCCGTCATCAACTCCTGCCCCGCCGGCTACTCCTGCCAGACCACCGTACAAGGCTCCTTCTCCGGCTACTGCTGCACCACTAACAGTACCCACCCTTCCCTCCCTCCTCCGCACACCCACAGACACCATCCACAGGCGTCTGTCCCAACAACGGGGCCTTCGAGACCATTGCCTCCAGTGGAGGCTCCAGCAGTCCTCGCCGCTGCACCCTGGGACTGGCCAACACCTGCTCACAGGGCTACACTTGCCAGAGGTTCATCCACTTACTACCCTCACTGCCTACTCTTAGCTGAATGCATGGCCCAGGACTGTTTCCACGGAGAGTACAGGCTACTGCTGCCAAGGCTCCGGCCTTCCCAGTACCAGCATTGGTAAGCACCTTTTTCCAGCTGAATAGGAACAGAGCTAAGAACGTTGGATGGTGGCAGTTTGTGGTGGGCGAACGGCTTTTACGCAGAATGGCCAGCCTCTGGTCTGCATCCCCGGCAGCGCCGGTAGCTGCCCCGCCGCCTTCGCCTGCACCTTCTACTCCGCCGACAGCAGATACTACTGCTGCTCCTCCACCAACACCAGTACCCACTTCCACCTACTCCTGCTTTTGACTGTAAGAGGAGGAGTGGGCACAGACTCCTGCCCCCCTGGAACCAGCCTGGCCCCTGGCACCAGCGGCTGCACTCTGGGCGCCTTTCCTGGGACACAGGGCAGTTGTCCGAGCGGCTACTCCTGCCAGTTCTTTGCCGGCGCCTACAGCTGCTGCGGTTCTCCTCCCGTCGTCGACAGTTACCTCATTGTTCACGGCTGGGGGGATTGGGAGGGGTTGGGAGGATTGACTGCAGCTGGAGGCTGTCCGGTGGGCCAGGTGGCGGAGCTGGTCAATGGGGTGGCGCGTGCCTGTCAGCTGGGCAGCTTCGGTGCGTGCAGCAGCGGCTACAGCTGCCAGTACACGGCCAGCGGCGGCTACGTCTGCTGCGGCCTCAGCGCTGGCTGCCCTGCCGGCTCCGTCGCCTACATCGGTGCTTTCACCTCTCACCAGCCTACCTCAACCTCTTCCATCCTCTTTCACTTCATCCTGCTGCACACTCATTCTCACCTTCATCCTCCCTCATCCCCTTCCATCCCTCCTCATTCCCTTCCACTCCATCCTACTGCAGGGAGCGACGGGCGTGCTCAGAGCTGCTTCGGACAGGGCTCCGCCTGTGGCTCCGGCAGCGGCTACAGCTGCCAGGCCAGTTCCACTGGCGGCTTCGTCTGCTGCACCGGAGGCCAGAGCATCGGTAGGGATTGCTGGGGGGATTGAAGAGAGGGAAGTGGAGGTTGGGCGCAGGCTGCCAGACGGGCCAGGTGCTGGTGAACGGGCAGTGTCTGGCGCAGGTGCCGCCGGGGGCGTCCTGCTCGGTGGCGGGGCAGTGCCTGGGCGGTGCCAGCTGTCTCAACGGCCTCTGCACCTGTCCTGCGGGGACCGCAGCCGTCGGCAACGCTTGCCAGACTGTCCAACGGCCGAGTTACATACATTTTATACCCTCCTTTCTGCATTGCTTCTTGTCCTCTGGGTGTGGGTCGAATGCAATTTTTTTAAAATTAGGGCAGGTGAAATACTGGCCGCATTTTTCTTGCTATTTGCTACATATTACCCCTAATTTCAGCAGTTGGTTGCGGAAGACTGTCTCTAATTTAGTAGAAATGGTCGAAAAGAAATGCCTGATTCCCACATTTTGTAGCACAATTCACTTTTTTCGATAGCAGCCGTTGTTCGTTTGACTGGTGGGACGTTCTAAAGAGAGGAATAATTGTTGCAGCAGTGTGCGACAACGGAGCAGCAGCCTACACAATCTCCGGCCAAGCACAGCGCTGCATTCTCAGCAACCCTCTCGGCTGCCCCAACGGCTACGCCTGCCAGCCCGCCGCCGGCGACTTCCTCTGCTGCCTCTCCAACACCCTCCCCAATCGTTACCCTTCCCAGCACCAAATATGCTTCCATCAGAGCCGTCTCCATCCTGCAGGGCAAGAAATCTGCCCCGGCGGCCTGCAGTTGCTGAGCCAGGGCAGCAGCGGCTCGGCGCGAAGCTGTCAGGCGGCGCTGAACAACTGCCCGGCGGGCTACTCCTGCCTCCGCTCCACCTCCACCGGCAACTTCGTCTGCTGCGGCTTCCCCAGCCCCACTCGCCCCACAGCCACCGGCGGCTGTCAGAGCGGCAGTCCCTACATCTACCCCGGCAGCGGGCCGCTCTCCTGTCCCCTGGGAGCCGTGCCCGACCCCTGCGTCGCCCTCGGCGGCTACACCTGCCAGCGCAACCCTCAGGGCCAGGGAATCGTTAGGCCATCTTGACACACTCTTTCCCTCGTCTCTCAGTCCCTAAAGTCGTTGCAGTGCTGCAGCCAAGGCTTCCGCGGCCAGAAAAGGAAGGAGGCCAAGAAAACCGCTAAGAGCCTGCCTGAAGACGCGGACGAACGGCAAAGCTCGGCACAACAGCCCTCAGAGGCCAATGCAAGTGCAGCTTTGTCCTCAGATGAGGACCTGCCAGACTCGCTTCGTTATATGACTCAGAGCAAAAGAGAAGCTGTAGAAAGAGGGAGGGAGTTGAGGCAAAGCGCCGGGGCAGGAGTGCTCCTCGGACGGGGAGTGTCAGCAGCGACGTTGCGTACACGACGGTTCCTGGCGCTCCGTCTGCGCCTGTCCCATCTACCAGGTCCTGGACAACAGCCATGGGCGGCCTATCTGTCGTATATTTCCGCCTCTTCCTAACTAAGTTGTCAGTCTCCGAATTGATGGATGATTTGAGGCTCAGACTGCCCTCGAGGTCGGAACAGGAAGGGCGTCTGCGTGCCCGAGTACCTGATGCAGGACCCTGGCTCTGATGAAGAGAGGCAGTCCTGAGCCAATCTGCTTTCCCTAACCTTGTGCACATGTCCATGCCAGCCTGTCGGGCTCCGGGTAGCCAGTTTCTGTGCATGTCCTTTCTACTACCTCCTCTCCCCCGTACCCTGTCAATGCTGCTCCCCTCCCCTTCGTAGGCATTGTCAGCTAGCCTGCTCTCCCCCATCATCCATTTACCCAAAATAAAACGCCAAGCGAACCCTATCAAACTTCACACCGGCATGCAAAGGACAGTGGAGGAAAGAAAGACCGCCAACAAGAAAGGATTCCAGGAAAATCCATTAAAGGACAGGGGGCTTCGTGTTTTTGATGTTCCAGATGGTTGAGCTATTTGAGCAGCAGGCGCTTGCTCTCCTTGGCCAGGAAGAGTCTGGAAGAGAGGCTGAATGCCTGGGAAAAGAATGGTAGAAGAGTTTGAGAGCAAACCGATAGAAGAGGGCGGCGAAGACAGCGCCGAGGAGTGGTCCAACCCAGTAGATGTGGTGCATGTCCCAGTGCTTGCTGTCCCCGTCTCCCAGGATGCTGAAGGCAACAGCTGGGCCAAAGCTGCGTGCTGGGTTCATGGACGCTCCGCTCACATTGCCCCTGACAAACGGCACTAATTAACTCCAATTGATGATGTAATCCTGGTATATAGAAGTGTACACGGCAAAGATGTCGACCATAATGGAAAGTCCAATGGCCAGTGGTGCCAGAACGTTGGAGGAAGTGTCCACAGCTGTCAGCAACACCGTTGATACCTGCGCATTGCAGTGTTAGCTGCTTCATTTCAAGGGCGTAAGTGTACGAGGAAGTAGGTGGCGATGGCCTCGGCTACTGTGCCCTGCATTCTATTCCTTTTTCACAGTTCTAAGCTATTGGAGTAGCCTTGAGGACCTCCATGAAATAGGTAGCATCATTGGGCATCGTCACGCCTCCCTTTAGAACAACATTGTAAACGGTGCCGTGAGTTACAGCCTATAAACATTTTCGTTTATTTAGCGGTCATTTTATATACATCAAACGTAGAAACGTTTATACCGACCGTCTTAAAGGGAGAGTCAAGAGAATGCAAGTGTCTTTGATCTGGATGAGAGTTTGTCTGATGATAGTAGATAACTGGGTGAGTTTGCAATGAACATTCCTTTTGCTTGAATCAGCTTGGAATACTGGGAACAAGGCCTCGAAATTTTCAATTCTAACAATAAAAAATAGATGGGAATTCAATCAAACAGAATCAGTCATATGCTGTTTATTAGTCAATTAAACGAAACATGGGCCAGGCGGGTAGGAAAGTCGTAGAGCTGTTAGAGGGATCTGGGTCATTGTCGATTTCCAGAGGAGGCTGGAAGCCAGTTTAGAGGCAAGTAGGAGCAGGAAAACACATTGAAAGTATTTTGGGAAGGCTAACTGGGCCAGCAAAAAAAAATCGCTAAAAGCAGATAATTCTTTTGACTCAGTTAAGGCTCCTAAAATTATCAAACTAAACCTTTTGACAGGCCTTTTAACATAATTTCATTGAAACATCAGCCTATTGAGTAGGTCGAAATGTAGGGACCTGTCACATTTTGGGCTGCGCCATCTACAGCCCATCGATTTTATTGATTTTTAGTGGCTAAAAATTTCGGATAACTATATTTCTAGCCATGACAGAACGGACCAAAGCGGACGACAGAACCTGATTTTTTTATGAATTTTTTTGTCTCTCATTTTCCTTTTTCCCCCTTTATAACATGGGAAACTTTTAAAATTTTTTTCTCAAAATTTTTAGTCAAAAGTGAAAAAACTGCTTCAGCGCGCAAGCTTACTTTGATGGTCCAAAGCCATGAAAAAAATATTGAAGTGATCTGAGAGGGGTTGCATTCTCTTGACTCTCCCTTTAAAAGGGCTTTTCAGAAAACCCCAAAAGTCAGTATATCATTCATTTTAACCGCCCTTTTTATATTTTAAGAAGTAACAAAGCAGCCCATAGACTTACGCGAACGAGTAGAGCGCCAAGGAATCCACCGAAGAGCTGAGAGAGAACGTAGGCTATCGCGTGTAGGATAGGCAGTGCGCCGGACAAGGCCGCTCCCGTTGTTACCGCCGGATTGAAATGGCCTCCACTTCAGTCCAGTCCCCTTGCAGCATTTTTTTGGCAGCACAAAAGCATTTACCTAATGTGTCCCATGCCCGCGATCAGCACGGCGATGCAGATGCCGTGTGTCAGCGCAGCCGACGTCATTCCGCCTCCGCTGGTTCCCTGCAGCGACCCTTCAAGCAATTTTCAATCTTCGTCTTTATATTTGTTTCTCTTTCACCCGTTCAATACGCAAGCATGCTTATACCGGGGGGGGGGGGGTACGAAGTCTTCGAACACCCTAAGATCAATTTTTGAAAATTTATTTCTCCAACCACAAAAACGCTAGAGAGCTCATTTTTTCACACAATGTTCCCCAAAACTTGCTTAGTATGTGCATAAATTGGCTGCTCATTTTGTTGCAGAGAACTGGAGAAATGCCAATTTTTGTGAGGGCGTTCAAAAATAAAACTGCCCCTTCATAAAAATTTGTTTACCTGCTTTCTAGGCTTCATGTCTCCGAAGCTTTGGAGTTCAAAATTAAGCACAATTAAAGTTTAAGGGTCATTAACATTAACATAAATTTTTAAAACTTCAGGTGATTTCTATGTTGAGAAATTGCCTCCAATGTACACAATACATTTCCCCCGTCCCTTTGATTAATAACCACTACAACAGGGCAGTATTACTTTTGAACGACCTCAGAAAAATTGTAATTTCTCCAGTTCTCTGCAACAAAATGAGAAGCCAATTTATGCACATACTAAGCAAGGTTTGGGGAACATTGTGTGAAAAAATCAGCTTTCTAGCTTTTTCGTGGTTGGAGAAATAAATTTTCAAAAATTGACCTTAGGGTGTCCGAAGACTTCGTACCCCCCCCCCCGGTAGGGTGATAGTAAAGAAATGCGAGCCAAGGAAGATGAAGATGGCGTCGCCGATGCATTCGGCCATGCAGGCGCGGAGAAGGGCTTTGAAGCCGCGAGGTTTGGCCTCCTCTTGCGGCTCAGCCCAGCATTGTTGCCCTGCGGTCCCATTGAACGGCTTGCGGAAACTCATCCCTGCCTCCTCAGCCTCCCTCCCAGCCCAGCCACTAGTATCAATGCCCAGCTCTCTTTTTCTACCGCTGCTTGGCAACTGCCACTAGCCGTCAGCATTCAATCCACCTATATGCAGCAAAACAGCAAGGCTAGGCTACCGTTAGAGGCCGCCGTTATCTTGCCACCAGACTCCATTGGACAACAAATGCCGCCCCTCTAGACTGGGCGACTTTTTTCGATTTCTGGAACAGGAAGCAGACTGGCGCATTTAACGGCCACGTTTCCGCCAGCCAGCTACAAAAGGTTCCACGGACAATTTCCCAGCGCTTAGCAGATGACGAAGGAAAAGGCCTTGGATCAATCAAAATGCTCTCTGCCCTTTGTAAACGGCATTTCAATCATAGCCGCGGTAAAGGAATATAATTAATTATCCTGAACTAGATGGCACTAGTAAGCTAGCTTTAATTACAGTTGTCTTCTTCACCGTCGTTACGGTTCCTATAGGAACATGCCTGTTTACACATTCCTGCTTTTCTTAACAAAGCATTGTTCCCTGGCCTGTTTTCACTGCCCTAACCTCAGTTTTGTCTGCTGATCATAGTGATAATTCTCGGTAACTAAGTAATTAGTAAAATGCCTGCCGGGTATTTGCCGCAAATCCACTTCTTTTCCAGGCTGAGGCTTAGGCCTAGGTTGAGGCTTAGATAGAGATGGTATTGTAACGATGAGAGACTTTACTTTGCGGCAAATACCTGGGTGGGGTAAAATGATCGAATCTGGATAACACGCTTCGTGAGAAAGCAAAGCTTAGCTTGGATTCCCTTAATCAAAATCTGCAACACATGCCACCGGGAAAGAGGCCGAAGTTCCGAGAGCGGAAAATATCCGACGCTAGGAAGAATAGAAAAAGAAGTTTGAAAGGATGAATGAGAGCGTAAGATTCAGGCTCACCGACAAATATGAAGATGAGGTCGCCAATAAATTCCGCAGCACAGGCACGCAGAAGCCCTGACCACTTGGTGCCCGTGGTGGATGCGGCTTCCTCTTTCGCTTCCACCTTCATCTCCTGCTTCTCCTCCTCTCCCATCCTCTCCAGATCCTCCTCCTTCAAGCATCCTTCCATATCATTGGCAGGGCTGTTGAAGTATGTTGGTGAGAAGGGGCAGGGGAAGAAATGGGCAAAAGACTGCGCAAGCTAGGCAATGGAAAAACCTTGGCAGGTGAAAGTCTCTCCATCAATTCCACCATGGCGGAATTCTCAACCTTGCGCACTGGCCTTTTTATGCAAATGGAAGGGCAGGCTGTGCCTAGCTGCTCCCTGTCTAGCCTTTATGGCCGCCCAATTCAAATGCTGGGAATGGCCCGCTTTTCTTCCATCCCCCCATTCCTCCAAATACGACTCCTAAAACTCAGCCAATGTGCGGATATAACCTTTTCCTGGAAAAGTCACCCGGGGGCGCTGTCAAAACAAAGAACCCAGCTGGATTCTTTTTTGGCGAGGAAAACGCTGTATTTCCAGCCAGTTCTGTCCTGATTATTTCTCAACGAGGAAAACGCTGTATTTTTGTCAGAGAGAGAGGTATGCAATAACAATTACAATTCAAGGAAAATTAGAGTAATTTGTCTTATGAACGGGATAATTTTTGACATTTTAGCACAATGATTTGTGAAAAGTTTATGACGTTATTTCATACATTCAGCGGTAATATATTCAGTGCCAGCCGAACCAGGCATAAATCGGGTCTCGAGTGTTGGGGGTATAAAGCAAAACGTTTTGTGATGATTCTAGGTATACGAAATTTAAGTACAACCATTATTCATGGTCGCTCTGTGCTATTATATCTGAGTGAACCTACTCAAAGGCCCCCCAACATGAATTTTGGTTCAAAAACTTTCACTGGCTTTTTTTATGTCTGAACAGTTTTAAATTCACTCCTTAAAAGGCGTGCATTCAAAACAAAATTGATACACATTATTCACCTGAAAGCTGTCGTGAGAATCCTTTGCTCCTGTGAAATGACGCCTAGGGAGACGGAAGCAAAAAGTGAACAAATAATCCGCCGGCAATAAGTGGCAGAACATGTTTGGGGTTTTTCTCTTCACCAAGAGAGCCAAATGCACTTAGAAACACGCCACTCAATCCCATCTTGCGCTAATAGACCTCTGCACAATAACAGCATCCAACAAACACGATTGACGGTAAAAAACAGGAGATGTTAGGTCAACCTTTTGCCCAGGACAGGAGCATTACAGAGCAAACTAAACCATCCTTTTAACTGCAAGAACTCCAAGAATGAAAAGAGTGAATGTAAAGTGACCTGTGGAGGGTCAAAGTCCAGTTTAAGCATATCCTCGTCGGGTTTAGTCATGCTAACTGGCTTGCTTTCAGTGTGCGGATGCGCTGAGGTTGATTGAATCTGTCGCTTTGGATCTGCTGAAAAAGAAGGCAGCGGTCTAGAGAGTCGATGCAGCTGGCAGCTTTTTCTTCTTTCCCATTGTGCTCTTGCCCCCTGCTTCTACATTGCTTCTGCATCTGCCCGCCTATACTGTAGAAAGGTTATATGACGAAGAACCCACGCATTCAACAAAGAAATAATAGTCGTTTTAATTACATCAGTTAAATGCCAATTGGATTTATCACCCATTTCAGCTCAGCTTTATGATTTATGTTGGGATTAGTTTTTAGTTCATTTTGCATATTGAGATATTGCATTTTGAATTTTTGAAAGCTTGAAATGCAAACGCCGATATTATTTAAGCTGGCACAAAGGGGCAAAATATTTGAACCTTTAGAGGTTCAGAATTAAAAAAGCTCGCCTAAAAAAGGGGAAAAAATCAGAATAAAAACAAGTTCTATCCTCTCTGCACACCATCCCGTTCGCGCAATCCAGTAGCCCCACTGGAGCTGGCGGGAGCGGAATGCAAAGCAAGTTGGAAGAATCCAGCGCAGGCACTGCAACTCACTTCCATCTCAATCACCAGCATCCCAAGTGAGAATAGAAATGAAGGCATCGTCGAGTAAGGCTCGCAAGCGCAGCTGTCCCTCCAAGGATGCTCAGCCCCCGAAGAAGATCCAACGCCACAACTCCAACAAGGTCCCGTCCATCGGCAGCTTCCGATCTCTACCCCCCAGCGATTTCCAGGAGCTCATCTGCCCGTTGCCTCTTCTTCTCTCACCCTCCAACTACTCATCTACTCATCTCAGACTCCCCCTAATCTGTCCACCAGCAACCCCTTGTTCCAGAAAAAACAAAGAAATCGCAGGTACCTGGAGGAGGTGGACAAAGAAAGCCTGCGGCAGGCGGGCCTGAAGGAGTACATGGAGGGGAGTCCGATGGGCAGTTTTCAGACCCTCCCGGAAGTCGTCCTCCGCGACTGGCTCCTCCCGTTTCACCCCACTTCTATCAGCCTCCCCAGTTGCTAGAATCTAGCAGATCCAGCTACTACCAGACTACATTCAATCCCTTTTTGAGCAGAACCTGGGAAAATAGGCGAACATTTTAGGACTAATCATATGGCAATGTACAAACCATGATTTCACTTTACTCCCCGCGATATTTGTAAAACTATAAGCATAACTGAAATTGTTAACTTTCACTTTGATTAGAAATTTGCAAAAAGAGCAGGAATTTTCGATGCAAATTTTAACACCAGCACTGCTTGTAAGAGTGGCTAGAAATGAAAGTGGGTTGATAGGTTGGTGGGCGATAAGGGCGCGGACACTCTGCAGGCCACGAGCAAGGCAATGCTCACCAGCGTCCAGCGCATCCTTGGCCCAAGCATCAACCTCACCCATTTCCAGTGTCTTTCCTCTTCACATTGCTTTCAAGAGACCTGTCCTAACTGGCGACAATTTAGGGCTGGGAAAGAACTGAAATCGATCCAGCTACCTCCAGCTACGAAACGCTTTCGCTTCGGGAAGTTCTTCCTACGCTACCATTCTGAACAAGAACTCAAGGCGAAACGAGCAATCGTCGAGTTCTTCATCCGGGTCCTTCTACTTTGCAGCTTTATAGCAGTCGCTGTTAAATGTATGTTAAAACGAGGTTCTCCAGTTTCATGAGGTGTTGTTTTGTGCAGAAGAAGCTGCGGAAGCTAGAGGGCCTTCAGAGCCTGCGTATCCCGGCGCAGTCGGTGATGCAGCTGCAGCTCCTGAAGGGAATGCGCGGCACACTGCGGGAGCTGGACCTTACCGAGGGACGAATGGCCACCCTCCCTCAACCCACCTTCCCCTACGGTCACTGGGGAGAAAAGCTCCGTCCTGTGTTTGCCATTCTTCGCCATTTCCTATGAATACGGGCTAGTCTTATAAAGCACAACAGAACGAATGCTTGTTTTGTTTCATGCCAGCAATGGAGATAAAAAAGTATAAAAAAGGAAATAATAAAAAGTTAAGACTAAAAAGAAAGAATTTTAAGATCGCGTCTGGATAAAGTTGTAAAAATGTCAGTTCTAACATACAGTCAAGTGAAACTAGAATGTTAGCTTTGATACAGGGAGCGAAATCTGGTGGAATTGTTTGGCAAGCTCCAGGGGCTGAGGAAGCTGAGTCTGTCCGTGATGTCCCCGCGAATCTGGGATGCTATTCCAGACAAACTCCGCCACCTCTCTCTTGTGCCTAAATTCGGAGCGCATTGGAGTGAGGAAATCTTCGGTTGCGCTATCTCTACTTCTTTTACGCAAAATCCAAATTGTCTCCCATGGACAAGTCATATCAATGAAATTGCATCTATTTCCTCTGCTCCTCATCAAAGTTCCAGGCATGAATGGGGTTGAGTCAGTAAACTATTTGGTTTGCCTAGGCATCAAAGAGCTGGAGAAAGTTCGCTTCCTGAAACTGGCCTGCCGGCTTTACGTAGAGCCGGAGCCCATCCGCAGCCTCCTCCCCAACCTCCAACTGCTCCAGCTCACCTCCGACGAGCTCCCCCACCTCCGGCGTCCCCTGCCCGGTGAGCATGAGCTCTGCTTCTATTTCCACGAATCTCAGATCCCCAACCACTTCCGCATCCTTTCTGGTCCTTTTTGTCTGGAAATTGATTAGAACTGTCTGCTTCGCTTCTTTTTCAGTTGCTGCATTGGCGCAAACTTTCCGCTTTCCGTTTTTGCTTCTTCCAAAGCTGGCATTCTATTTTTGCGTCCTCAGGTAGTCACTTATTTCCATGCATAAGTTCAGGGTGCAGTAGCAGAAGAGTTGGCAGTTTTTCCTTAGTCATTATTGGTTGCCAATGCATGTCACGCGCTTATTTGTTTGTCTCTCGAGCTTTTATGGAGCATTTCATGCATTTTAGGCGATAGATGTTGGATGTGATACAGGCGATCAAATGAACGCAAAAACGCCTTAGCAACGCAATCCTTAAAATCAACTCTTGCATCCGTTATCCCCATTCCCAGGGCTTATTTTTACCCAGCTGAAAGTCAAGTGAGCATCTCACCAAGCAGCCGGAGGCATGCATGCCGTCAAATCTCTTCACAGCAAAGAAGTTTTCAATGCTAAACGAAACTTGTTTTCGGTCAATAGTGGTCAATATTTAAAAATAGTGGGTGTAATTTAGCAGGACTCATGCTCGGGCATCCATATCCTAGGCTTATCAAAAAATTGTAGCTGTTTTAGTTTTTCCCAAGAAATTATATCCCTCATTTTTCATCAACTGACGAGCGCCCGGAGCCAGACTGAGCATAAATTAAGACTCAAAGCAAGAAGCGACTGTGCGGATCAGTGATAATGGCCAAGGCAGACTGCGTTCTCTCCAGAATCCGCCTTTTCTCCTCCTCCGCCAGTCCACTCTTCTCCGTCCGTCGCCTCAGGATACGGCCGAGGAAGAGTCGAAAGCCTTCCAGCACATCCTCCGCCTTCCCCTTTCCTTCCACCTCACAAGCCCACATCCACTAGTTGCTCCCTTCTCAGACAGAGGGTGCGGGAACAAGTTTGCGGAAGCAGCGCTGAAACTCCTCCTCGGCGGCGGTGAGAAAGAGCTGCTGGAGCATTGTGGTCAGAATGTCCGACTCCTCCTGGCTGAGACGCGCAAAGTCGATGACCTCAATCCCAACCCATAGGGCAAGCAGCAATTTGCCCGGAATCTGGTAACCTTGAGCTGAGCCAGGCTGAGAGCCTCCAGACGCAAGAGATGAGCAGTGAGGCAGGCAAGCTGGGAGCGCTGCCGCTGCTTCAGCGTCTCCGCCTCTTTCAGACGGTCCCAGAGTGCGTATCTGTTCATTGGCGCCAATCAATTCTGTACTGGTGAAGAGGGGCAGTGGTGGAGGAACTGAAGGGTGAGACGGAAGCGCTTGTGGTGTGCCTGTAGAGCATGGAGGAGGAGGGCGTAGAAGGGGTTATGGGAGCGCTCCTTGAGGGCGCAGAGGAAGGCGATGTGGACGATCTCCCGCTCCTCCTGCCCGCCCAGGCCCAGCTTAAGCACCGCCTCCATGCCCTCCAGGTAGTCCTCGGCGGACATCAGGGCGCAGAAGATGCGCCTCCTTAGCTCCGTGTTCATTCGGTACCTAATATGGCCACAGGTCCAATCTCCTCCTGGCAGTTGGCTTGGGCTAACTTTTTGGCCAGCTCCAGGAGGTGAGAGGGAAGGGCTGGGGAGGCCTGTTTGGCAGAGGAAGGGGCGGAGATAGGTGGAGGGCGGGAAGGATCGCCGTGCTGCGGCAGCCAGGCGGAGCCCACGATCCACCAACGGCCGCGCTCCTCCGCCTCCACCAGCTCATCCCAGCCCATCGACAGCCCTGCTTCCGTCTTAGCAGACATCCCTGCATCACTTTCACATCACCTCACTCCGTCCATTAGTGGATAGGATACCTTTCTTTTGCAGAGAAGCCCTGATGAGCTTGGCGAAATGGTCCAGGAGGTCACCGTCGAAGTCCGGGCGGAGTTTGAGGCTGTTGTTGTTCTTGAGCGCGGTGAGGGCCTCCAGTATGAAGCGCACCTTGGCCCTCAAAATGGATCAAATGAAAGTGGGGCAGCAGCAGCTGAGGAAGCTCAAGCTCTAACTGATCAGACAGGGCTTGGCCTTCAGGAGAGGCGGCCTTGGTCTGAATCTTCTCCATCACTTCCTTCACATCGGTCGGACATTCCTTCCGCAGTGCGAAGCCAGCATCTCAACAGACTCTAGCATCTCAACCCCTTTCCAGCTCAATCCATTGCCGCTCTTTTACTTGTAAGGAGGAGGAGCAGAAGCTCAAGCGATCGCTCGGAAAAAGACTCCGTCAGATAGAGCAGCAGGCCGATCATCAGCTTGCCTTTCACCACCTCAATTTTGCTCGCCTAGAAGGTCTGAGCTCTCAACCACAGCCGAAGCCTGCCTTGTAATGGTAGATGAAGGCGAAGAATAGGACGAAATTCCTCAGCGCCTTATCGTCCAGCTCTGCCGCTTCATCCAGCTTCTTCTTCAGCCTAGGCCACCTTTTTTGTCCCTTCTCCAGTCCAATCCTATCCCTGCAAACCTCAGCGCCAGGGCTTCCAGGAGCAGAGCTGAGAGGTCCACGGCCACGGCTCGATGCAGCAGGGCCACAAATGCCCCGTACTCCATGAGCAGGCGCATGGGCAGTGCGTAGGCCGCACCCAGCAAAGCCCCCAAGGCCTCCCCCAGCACCTCCCTTAAACTCCCTCTACTCCCTCCACCCGTCCACAGACGGCCCACCTCCGCAGCACTGGCCACCAGCGTCGTCTCGTTCACCCGGTTCACCAGCCCTCTGGAAGGCGCCATTTCAGGGATGGAGGCTGTGTATATGTGGAGACCGAATGGTGCGAGTGAGTCGCTGCAGCTCGGCTGGGTCGGCGTTCTGGCGTGCGTCCAGTTCCTGGAGCTGTTTCAGAGCCCCTTCCCGACTGCCTGCTACCAGGCGGCCCTCAGAGTCCCGCTTCCGCCCGTAGATGTCCTCCCCATCCTCGTCCTCATTAGGCAAAGCTTTATGGTGAGCTTTGCAATGTGGTAGCTGGTAAACTGGGCTGTCGTCTGAGTGCTGGGAGCTTTTTTCAGAGGCTTCATCCTCAGCTTCGTCCAGCAGCTCTTCTTCACCGGCTTCCTCATCGCTGCCGCTTTCTCCACCGCTCAGAGCCTCCTCCATAGCGGACTTTGGCGGCTTCAGCGCTTTGGCAACAATTTCTTCTGGGGCGCTGTCTGAATCTGAAACAGGACAACGGCTTGTCCACTGTCGGCAAACTGCATACAATACCAGATTCAGCATCTGAGGCCGCGGGGTTTGGCTGCGGCTGAGAAACGGAGGCCTCCAGCTCCTCCTCCTCGTCCTCTTCCAGGATGCTCTGGCGTTTCTTCGGGTCACAGACATCCAGCAAATCTAGGCCTTTTCATCTTCATTCATGTCAGAGGGAATGGGTGGAAGAGGCACAGTCGAGTCCGGCCTCTAGAAAGGAGGGCGGCAGAGTGGTCTTGCTGCGCCGTTTGTGCAGGCCGAGCTTCTTGGCGTAGCGCTTGGCCTCCACCTCCTCCGCCTTGGCCAGCTGACGCTGCTGCTTGCGTCGCGAACGCTCCTCCTACCGTTCAAACCATCTCTTTCCTCCAATCCCCTGTTTCCTACGGCTCAGCTCAAACCTCCTTCTGCTGCTTCTCCAGTCGTTCCAGGCTTTCGAGGGACTGGACGCCAGGCAGCGGCTTGTCCAGCTTCTTCTTCTGCCGCTTCTTGGCAGGCTCCGGAGGGAGAGCGGCAGAGGCGCCGGGGACGGCCTTGGCGACCTCCGCAAGCGGCCGTTTTTGCTGGTAGGCTAGCGTTTTGGCCTTTTTCAAGCTTCGAGCTGCCTTTCGCCGCTCCTTCCTCGTCAGCTGCTTCGGCCCAGCTTTTCTCATGGCCCAGCCTTTTCAAGAGACTGTCGTAATGTCTGTCTCTCTTATGCCCTCTTTTGATAAGAATGAGAGCAATTTGCTGGTCTCTTGGTGCGGGGGAAAGAGTAGAGAATGTTCCTCTCCAACAGTTTGGAAGGACAGCAAAAGGCAACAATGATGCAACAAAATGGGGCTGGCAGTGTGGGGATCACTGGGCCTCGCCCCCGGCGGCGGGCATGGTGCGGATGATGTCGGAGTCGCCCGGGTCTGTGATAGACAGCGTGCACACCTTCAATCAGCTTCCCATTCTCCTCCTTGAATTACAAGGGAAGTGAGTGTTGATGGACCTTGAAGTACTTGCCGCAGGCGGTGCCGAGCTCGATGTTGTTGCCGTTGTAGTGATGGACGCCGGTCTTGGCCAGCATGGCGTAGTACTCGATCTCACTCTTCCTTCAAATCCCATCATCTTCTTGGATGGACAGTGGAAAGGAGGAGGGGAGAAAGGGGAGGAAACCTTAGGGGTGGAGTGTTGTTGGCGATGATGACGAGCTTGGACTTGCCGGAGCGGAGTGTCTTGAGGGTCTCCTTGAAGCCGAGGACGAACTTGCCGCTCTTCATGACGAGGGCGAGGCGGGCGTTGATGTTCTCCGCCGACTTCTTCTGCTTCTTCGCCGGCGCCATTTCTCACGAAGCCTCCACGCTATGCGCTTCTCAGGGTTCGCTTTCTTCAATCCCATCACTCCCACTCTACCAACTGCACCCAATATACCAATTCACATTCCAATCACATTGCTAACATAAAGGAGAATTTATATTGGAAGGAGGGTTAAGGGTGTGTCTGTGAAGGCGATGTGGTGAGGGGCCCTATGTGGCTCTCTCTGCCTCTCTTTTCATCATGCGTGCTGCTATTCTGCGGCCAGGCTACCTATCGAACCGTGGACGAAAACCTGCGCATCAAAAGCCCTCTTGCGCGTCCTCAGCGCACTCCCCATTTCACTTGGCCGCAGCCAGCAGTTTTGAAAGATGACAGAAGAGGCAGGACCCAGCACCTCCAACCGGCTGCCCAACGCCGCCGAGAACGCCTTCTGTCTCTGGGATGGTTGGCCTTGGAGCTAGAGCGGACAGGGACTATAGGCAGAGGAGGCTGGTTGGTCAGGCGGAGTGTGCACCAGGGAGCGACTGAGAGGGGAGGCGCATTGCGAGCGTCACGTGCAGGCGGGGGAGGTGAGCGGCCTTCGACGCTGCAGCTTCCTCTCCACCCTCCACAGCCGCCGCTGCCTCAACCACGTCAGCAAGGCCAAGGCCGGCCGTGAAGGGTTCCTAATCCCCCTTTCTTCTTTTTGGTGCAAGAAGGTAGGGTGGTGTCAGGTTCTGTGAGGTGCACGCGGAGGAGGTGACGGGGCTGCGGCGGCGGGCGGCCAAGCGGCTGCGCTATCGCGACACTCCGGAGACCATCGCGGAGAACCTTGCCTTCTATCAGGTTGGAGGCAGAGAGGAGCAGGCAGGAGAGTAGCTGGGATGATTGCTGCAGAAGTTCCTGTCCAACCAGAGCAAGTTGCCGAGGGCCGAGAACCCAGCTTCCATACCCGCACAGAGCCGCAACAGACTCCATCGACCCAAACTAGGTTGGAATCTATTGTACGGCGGAGCAGTATGGCGAAGAGGGATCCTACTTTGACAGACTACTACAGTGATGCAAGTTCGGACGAAGAGGCGGCTGCCGCAGTGCTGCAGGGCCTTCCTCTGGCACTGCCTCAGCCTACTACGGATCTGGACCAGCTCAACGATCCACTACGGTTTTGTCTCCTTAGCAACAAAGGGGGAGCTCAAAGCAAAAGCTGCAGGCATGCTGGAGTGCTGACGGCGGAGGAGGTGGTGCGTCTGGCGCGCGACAAGCTGATCGGCCTCCAGGCTCTCTACGGCGACTACCGGCGCATTCTGCAGCACAAACTCCGCATCAACACCCTCAAGCACCGGCATCTCATCAAAGAGGAGCACGAACGCTTCGGTCCCCTCCTTCTTCCCCTTATCTTGGGCCAACGCCAACTCACTTCCTCTGCTCATAATAGGTCCCATGACTGCGAAGGAGGCCAAAACGTACGCGGACAAACGCGAGGCGGCCGAGTATCGAGCTCTGCGGCGCTACGGGAGGTCCTTCGGGCGACTGGGTCTGGTGGCACAGCGAGCCGTGGAGGAGCGACGACGGGCGAGTGGGCTGCTGCCGGGGGAGGAGACGGGGAAGGCCAAGTGCCAGTTCCAGGCCCCGGCCAAGCGGGAGGAGACGGCGGACGCGGTCCTGGAGAAGGAGGCGGAGGAAGGGGGAGGAGAAATTGCCGCCCCGCCCTCCTCCCCTTGCCCGCAGGAGGCCTTGCCAGCAGCCCGCTTCTGCATCTCACGTACCTACCTGCTTCAGCTTTTAAAAGGCCCGTGGCGGATTGCAAATTGAAAATACAGATTAGCTGTAGACAAGCAGCTTTAACTGATTCCCAAGTTTTCGCCTTGCCGATTTTCATAAAGAGAATCATACTATAGCAAGCAAGAAAAACTGATAGATTGTGTTGCAGATATTTTGTCGGAGGAAAGGCAGCTGCTGTTTCGCAAATGCGAGCTGGAGAAGTGCAACGCGGTGATTGCACCGCTTGGAGGAGTGAGCCACTGCTGGCTGCACAGACCCATTCCACTACAGCGACCCTGGCTACTCCCTACCTCCACCTCTGCGCCCGCCATCAAATCTGAACCTCTCCACTCACAAACCTTACCCGATGCCCCCAGCGCCAGTTCCATCCTTTCCACTGCCAGTTCAGCCTGATTCTGCCGCATTTATCGCATTCAATCATTTCACGGCTTTTTAACCTTCTCAAACTAAATGTATGTGACACAGAATATACAGCCGAACTGGTCATGAAGTGAGATCAACATCACAGCTGAAGCAGCCACCGTCAGTGAAGCAAAAAACATAGTCCCCAACTCAGCGCAGCAAAACGGAGAGCAGGATGAGAAATAAGGAAGGCAGGGCATGGCTAGGCGAGCATGCGGCGGATTTGATCTGGGCAGGAGGATGCGTTCGGGGTGGGGCGGGAGTTGAGGAACGCTCCCGATTAGCGGCTCCACTCCGCCACCACGGCACCACTACCGATCCGTACACTACAACGCTTCCAATCCTCACTAAATCATTGCCGATGACAGGTCTGGGAACCTCTTTTAGGCAGATCCTGGCTAGCGTAGTGCCATTCCTTGCGCGAGAAGTCCAGGAACTCGGCGGTGGCGGGGGTTTTGCTCTCCGGCGTGTCCCCGGACACCTTGCCAGAGCCTGGGCGAAGCAGGGGGTTGGTGGAGGAGAAGGGAGTTGGAGGAGGAAGGAGGAATAGTGGAGGCCAACCGCCGATGGCCCAGATGCGATGGCCGACAGTGAGCATGCCGAATGTCTGCCGTGCCTCGTTCATCTGCGCCGAGTAGGACTCCCACTTGTTGCTCACCGTATTGAAGCGCTCGCAGGACTTCAGAATCGGCCTCAACCAGCCTTTTCTCTGCTCACATATTGACATTAGGCATTATTTTGCTTCTGCCAGAAATCAGTTGATTTGCAGCACGGAGAACGCAGCAATGTATATGTTTACAGTGATAGCCAGGTTAAAGGAAAAAGTTACACGCTGTCTTGGTAGGATGAATGGCCGCCGCAGACGTAGATGTATTTGCCTGCCTGAGAAAGGAATGTGTTGTTCAAGACGATACACCAAGGAAACCAAAAGGGTAAAACAGGGGCCGCAGCGTGAGCATATCTGGGCGTGGGCATATCCTCCAGCAGCTCCCACCTGTCCGTGCCCGGGTTGTAGCGCTCTGTCTGGTTGACAACGCTGCCAAGCACCCCCTTCCCTCATCCCATCCTTCTCAGCCTCCGACTGAGTCTCAACTGGTAGCGATGATCCCGGCAGTCCCCCTTGTACTCCACATTGCCGCCGATGGCGTACAGATAGCCACCGTGCGGGACCAGCGTGAACTCCCCTCGCTTCCTCTTCATGGGCGCGATGTAGCTCCAGACGCGTCGTCGGGCTGCAAGGATATTGGAGGCTGAGGGATGAGGGAGAGCAGAGCAGCAGAGAGCAACGATCGTAGACTTCGCAACTGTCCAGGGAGCACTGGCGTGTTTGATGGCCTTCCAGACCGCCGCACACATAGGCCAGCCCCGACATCACAGCTGCCGCCGGTGAGGATCGGAACTCACGCATTTCCGACCTCACAAAATCCCTTCATTCGCCTTGGCTGAAGAGGGAGGGGGAAGGGAAGGGGGGGACGTGGCCTCGAGTTTGCCGGTAAGCAGGTTGAGGAGGGCGGCGGTGGAGAGGGACTGCTGGTTGACATCCGCGGTGGCCTCTCCGCCGGCGATGAGGACGGTGTCCTGGCCCAGGTAGACGCCGGCCGCGTGCGCTCGCCCCGAGCCCGCCTCCACTTTGAAGCTCGGGTGGACCAGTGCCTTCGGCCCCTCCGTTTCAAAGAAGCCCACCTTGCAATCGCTCTCTTTCTATCTCAGGGTCCATAGGGCAGAGGAGGGCTGGGTGGACTCGATTGCTCTGCTCAGAGCCGAAGATGAGGGCCACGTTGACGGCGTCGGCGGCCTGGAGGAGGAGGAGGAGAGCCAAGGAGGCCAGGGCGGCTGGCATGGTGGGAAGAAAGGGTTGAGTGCGTAGTTGGGGTAGATGTCCAGGGGAGGACGGGAGGGGAGGGAGGGAGTGCGCAGTGCACCGACTAAACCAGTCTCCTCCTACTACTCCTACCCACAGACACACAGCCCCACGCTCAATCTTCGCCTGGCTTCACTGTCTTTGCTGATTCTTATCTAGTCCTAGTCCTAGATTTTTCATGTTTTGCTGGAAACAATGAAGTAAATATTTTTTGGTGAAGTTAGAAGATTAATTTTAGGTGTTTGACACATAAACAGGTTTTGGCAGCTAATTTTCAGCTATTAGCCGTATTTTCGACGTAAAAGGGTTGAAATAAATTTTAGATATATAAGTTAAAACTTCAACAAATAGAACATTTGCATTCAATGATGGGCTATGATAGATTGTGGCTGCTTTTTTCCCTTCGTTTGTTGCATTGCCTATACATAGGAATAAGTTCACTGAACTCCAAGCGCACTGAATGCTGGGGTGTCACCGTCACAAGTGATTTGTCAAACCGGTGTGTCGAATACAATGTATCAAAAATGGTGTAAACCATGACATCGCATTTACCACTGCGCAATCAGAAACAGGTCAATGTAACCTGACAGAACGAGTCTTCTTTTGTCTTATTTTTATTTTTTTGGGACATACAAAGATTCAAGCTACAAGTCCAAGCAAAGTTACGCTACTTTTTTACAAACGCTTCTTATGTTTTGCATTCAATCGGACTGAGTTGGGAGGAACGATGGAATTCAAACATGAGCAGAGAAGGACTCCAGTGCTGGTCAGATGCAAGACAAAACAGCCTTGCCCAATCGCACACATCCCAGTCTCCCTCACACCATTTCAAATGTCACCATTTTATTCAGCTAATGCCCCTCAAACTTCCGTTTATCTACGTTTGGGTGGTGCATTGAGATAGGAAGATGGGCTGCCAGTCGTGCGAGCGAGGCGAGGGCGTGTTCCGAAGTTTGGCCTGCGGGCACCTCCTCTGCACCGAGTGCGCCGACCATTTCCGCGCCACCTTCGGACGCCTCCTCTGCCCCACCACCCAATGCCCACCCGTTCCTTCCTCTCTCCAACCTCAACTTCTTCATCCACTACTCCCCCACCTGCAGACCGAGGAGGAAGTCGGAGCCATCGTCTACCGCGGCAACCTCGCCTGCGACACCTGCGACACCGAGCAGCCCGTGGGCCAAATCTCGTCCAGCCCCCACCCTTCCCCACCCTCATCAGCCGCAGCCTCACTAGCCTGCAGTTGGTGCGAAGATTGCGTGCAGCACAAATGCGGCCTCTGCCTCCAGCGCTGTCCCTCCGGACACTCCGCCCAGCCCTTCCACCAACTGGACGGCCTTCGCCAGGCCTACAAACGACTGCGAGTACTCCCACCTCTCCCACTCTTCTTCTCCCAATCCTTAGCTCCCCTGTCCAGCACGAGTGTCGGAAGACAGCGGCCCAGGAGCGCTCGGAAGCTCGCAAGGCCGTCCGCTCCTTCATCGGCGGCCTGCGGGAGGCCCTGCTGGCCACCCCGCCCAACCGACTCTCCTCCATCCTCCGCCTGGAGCGTCTCGGTCCTCAGATGAGTCTGGACGCCCTTCGTCAGCTTGCCGCCTGCTCCGTCAAGCCGGACCCTTCAGCCGCCCTCAAGCAGGCCCTCGCACGACCCAGCTCTAACAAGAAACAGCGCCATCGACGACCCTCCCCTACCAAGGTATTCACCATCAAGTTTCATTTCATATTGTTCAACCGCAGTCCTTCTAGGAGGCCGCTGAGGCTGAGGCTAAAGAGGGCACTGAGAAGGATGAGAAGAAGGAGGAGCAGGAGGATGAAGCGAAGCCCAAGGCATGGTGCTTCAAGGTATGTGTCAGGGCATAGAGCTGAGCTGAAGTGGAGGAAGAGGCGGTTGCTTTGAGAGCGGAGAGGAGCGGAAGGAGCAGATCGAGGCCTTCTATCCCCCGCTGGGCAAGGGGAAGCGCGTGGGCCTCGTGGACACGGACAAGGGCGTCCTCCGCGTCCTCGTCCCCGGCCCCAAGGGCGGCAAGGCCCAGCTCTCCGCCGCCATCCGCTGCTTCCCACAGATCGCGCGGCAGGACTGCGCCTTCGTTCCTGCGCCTCTCTCCAGACAGAGTCAGGCGGGGGCAAAGGCTGGTGCAGGTGCAAATGGGGAAGCGGATGCTGGTGTCGGGCGGGCAGAGCTGGACGGAGGAGGAGGAGCCTAGTCGGGAAGTCATCTCCATCGATCACTCCACACTCCTGCACCACAGTCGCCCTCTCGCCCTCCCCTACCCCATCAAAGGCTCCTTTTTACCCCTACCTCCCTTGTTTTCAAACACTGCTGGCACCACCCGCAGGGCATGGGATGGTGTGGACGGGGCAGCGGCTGTTCCTGTTGGGCGGGGTGGCGATGGAGAAGGGGAAGGAGCAGCAGCGCCTGACCCGGGAGGCCTTCGTCGTCCTGGACGCGGAGGCCAACCGGTGGACGCTCCGGCCCATCGCTCGCATGCTCCACGCCCGCCGCGGCTTCGCTGCCGTCGCCGACGATGCGGGGGCCCTATACGCCATCGGCGGCGCCAACACCAGCAACCTGCTCAAGACCTACGGCAAGGAGGCCGCCGACACCGGCATCGTCCTTTTCAACCACCTCATTCGCCAGGTAGAAGAATAGATCGTTCTCTTCCTCATGCTCCACTTGAAACCGGCTACAGTTCCTTCAATCCCTCTCCGTAAAAAGTAAAGTAGTTTCAAACCAGCTCATTCGCAAGGCCGAGCGCTACGACCCCGGCCGTGACCTTTGGACTCGCCTCCCTCAGCTGCCTCACGAGCGCAGCGAAGCCAAGGTTTGTTCCTCCATTCCTCCCACACCTCTCCCCAATTGTTGGGCCAATAATTGCGATTGTTCAGGTAATTATGCGCCACGGACGACTGATGCTGGCGGGTGGGATTTCGCGGCGGGCCCCGATGACCTCCTGCGAGGCCTCCTGTGTGGCCGATTGGGCACCGCCAGCCGACTGCCTCTTCTACGACCCCAGGGCACCCGGCGGATGGCTGGACGGACCCAGCGCCGGCCTACAACTCGACTCCTCCAAGCATCTCCTCATCCCCACCAAGGCTGGACCCATCCTCTTTGACGGTTCCCTCCCTTTGCTCCGATGTCTTAGGACAGGGAAGATTTGGCGCAGGCGTGGGAGGGAAGGCGATGCTGCTGGAGGAGAGGATGAACGAATGGCGCAGCCTCGTCCAAGACATCGACTTCGTATTCCCCGACACCCCCTTCAAGGAGCCCTATCGTCGTGGCTATGCCACGATTCTATGACCTTTTTTACCTTCTTATTTGTTGAAGAGGTTTTATGCGGAAACTTTGTGTTTCGGGCTTGTGCCACATTTGACCGATTTGTATGACGATTCCACTTTGGGTTTCAAAACAAAATGGACTGCTTATTCATAAGATGCTAGACCAACGAACCACAGTATTTAAGTGCAAAGATAAATAAAATTTTAAATTGGGCTTGAACATGCAAAAAATTCAAAGAAGTTAAATAAATGATTAAAGGAGGTTATAAACAATGTTTTTGCTAAACCTAAACGCAATAAAAGGGAAGTCTCCGCCAAATTAAACCATAAATAACGCCATAAATAACTTCTATGTCATCGAATACTCGAATACTTTGTAGACGCGGTTACAATGCAATTTTGGCTTACGGTAAGTCTCTCCCTGTTCTTCAAGGAGTGCATGACAAAGCCACTATCTCCGGCACCATTCGAGTCCGCTCATTTTCAGTTCACTTGATTTCCTTGGGTCTTTATCATCATGGCTCGCCGATATGACAGCAAGACGAATATGTTCTCACCTGAGGGTCTTGTTTTTGTCTTTTTCAATCCATAGAGAGATTGGAAGAAGGGGAGTGGTGCAGGTCGTCTGTACCAGGTGGAGTATGCAATGGAAGCGATCGGCCATGCAGGCACCTCGCTCGGCATCCTCGCCACCGATGGCATCGTCCTAGCCGCAGAGAAGAAAATCGTCCACAAGGTTCACACACCTTTTCCTACTACCCTCTCTCTACCCTCCTACATCCGCCACCCCCTCCTCAGCTGCTGGATGACGAAGGGACGGAGAAGATCTTCAAGCTCAACGACAACATGGCCTGCTCCGTGGCTGGCATCACCTCCGACGCCAACGTCCTCATCGACGACCTCCGCCACAAGTCCGCCGTCTACGAGCTCAACTACAAGGTCCTCTCCTCCATTCCTCCCCTCTCTTCCCTACTACTACCTCCTCCACTTCCAGGACTCCATCCCCTGCGAGCAGCTGGTGGAATACATCTGCAACCGCAAGCAAGCCTTCACCCAGGTATGTACTTGCTTTCTGCTGGGTGCTTGAGGTGGTAAAAGAGGAGTGATGGTGTGAAAGGTGGGCGGGAAGCGTCCGTACGGAGTATCGCTGCTGTACATCGGCTGGGATCGCCACCACGGCTTCCAGCTCTACCAGTCCGACCCCTCCGGCAATTTCTCCGGCTGGAAAGCAACCTGCATCGGCGCCAACCACACGGTTCCACCCATTAGCTTCCTCAATTGGCCATGAGTAAAATGGGGGAACTGATTTTCAGAGCGCCATGAATCTGCTGAAGCAGGAGTACTCGGAGCTGGACCTGAGCAAGGCCAAGGAGCTGGCCATCAAAGTCCTCTCCAAGACCCTCGACGTCAAGCTGGCCCCAGAGAAGAGTAGCTTTCCTCTTCTACTTGAGCTCTGGTCGGAGGAGTTGGTGGTTTGCATTGCAGTGGAGATGGCGACGCTGAGTCGAGTGGCTGGGAAGACGGTGCTGGAGGTGCTGGAGAAGAACGAGCTGGATGTCCTTGTCAAGAAGCAAGAGGAGGCTGATCGCGCAGCCTCCGCCGCCACCGCCCGCCAGACCACATAAATTTTATATTTTCTCCGTTTTTTTCCCGTTTTCTTAGGCTGTTTCCTCATGGCCACGATTTCCGTCATTCAAAAAGATGAGGGGACTATTTGTCGCTTTGGAGGAAGTGTTTCTTGTGGAATGTCAAACAAAACGTTCAAACACAACAAATCTACTCTGTCAAAGCAACAATCGGGTTCTTACCGTCAATTTAGCAGCGTAAATCCATCATGAGATGTCGGTTTTGCTTTGTCGTGTGAATAACTTGGATTGTACATCTTTAAAATTCGACAATGAAGTGTCTACTTTTTCGTACAAAACATGTGTAATAAGACATTGCTATATCGCAGTTTTGAACCAGAAATAACGATCAAAACTACTTCTTTATCATAGTGAGAAATAGGGAAAAGCTTCCCATGGGCTCAAAGTAAAGTATAAATCTCATCAAAATTGTTCACTAAGATCCTCTGTCTAACTATGGTAGTCTACGCGAAACTGGGGCTTGGGCCCAAGTGGGTAGAGCCGGTGGCCGATGACATTCTCCAGTTCGTTCCGCTCCGACCACTCCAGGGAGCCCAGCCACACTTTCACCTGTCCACCTCCCACTTTAGCCCCCAGAGAGTCCCCTTCGGCCTGTCACCTTGAAGCAGGTGCGTCGGATGGAGAGGGCGACACCGCAGATGTAGCCGTCCAGCCCCGCCCCCAGCTCCCCGCCGATCAACAGCAGCAGCAGTTCCCGCCACTGCTCACTCACCCTCTCATCCGCCTTTGGGGTATATTGGGCTGAGCGGCCGTTTGTTTTGTGAAAGAAATGGAACTGGATGGATGCTGAGGCGAAGGCGAACTCCGCAGCGATTGGCGGAGTGGGCGGAGTCGGGCGGGATGCCGGATTTGAAGAAGAAAAGGTCGCAGCCGTGGGGCAGCTGGTGCGGAGCTTTTAGGGCCCCCTCGAGCTCCCAGAACTCCTCCACCGTGGACACTGCCGCCACTTGCCGTAATCCCTCCGAGGAGAGCCTTCCTGAACTCTGACCAGGACGGTACCAGAGGACCCACCTGAAAACACGTATGCTTCTTCTGGGCCCATCCTGCTTGAGGGGGAAATCACTTGTGCTGCAGTCGGTGGTGGCTGGAGTCGATGGATGGCGAAGGAGAAGGTGACTGGTCCATTGCTGTATTCTGGCTTTGGAAAATGTGTTTGGTTTTTTGATTGAGTTTTTGAAGTTTTTGCAAGGCATCAAACAAGTTAGTAACTGAAGAATGAACGGTGGAAAACACTTTACTCATTGACTCATTTGCATGAGCCAAAAAAATGAGAGCGGGATCAAATTGAATTTGCACTGCTAATTAGTGCAGCAACGATACAAAACGAATGAAATATTGACTAGACCTAAATATCTCCAGGTGAATGTTTCCTGTAGCAAATACCACCCCTGATTTGAAGAGCTTTCGACAGCATACTTCTGCAAAGAGTTTTTGATTGCTCCGTGGCAAAGCGTGCTGGTGGGATAATTGGACTACCTGAGGTTCTTGTAGTTATCCACAGAAGCTATCCACAGAAGCTCGCCTATCTGAAAGCCAATTGACCTTAGGTTGATGTTTTGCAAGGGGGAAGTGAAATACTCGTATTTGAGATTGGCCATGAACTTCGCTGGATAAAAAGCCTCCATTGACGAAGGGCGGGATTTTTCCATAGTTTAGTAGCAGAAGCAGCTCCAACCAGCGTCCATTGCACAATTTCTTTGACTCTTCGTCCTTCCACTGCTCAACCATTCTTAGTGCTAGCAAACTATGAAGGAAGAAGTAAGAGAGAGTAAGACAAGGTATTCTCGGCTGTTGCCAAGATGCGCGGCTTTTTACTAAGTAATAAGCTCATGCTTCGTTGCTAAATTTTCCAAATGCTATGCCTTCTAATCCAATGATACGGCTGACCATAATAACCAGTGAATTTATGCTTGTTCAAATTTTTTTTCAAAATTTATGATTGTTCAAATTTTTGAAACATTAAGATTTAAGGTTTTTGGCCATACATCGACATATAATAAATATTCTTCACAAATCCCTTTTAACAGCTTCAAGGTACCGCCTCAACAAACGTACCTGCCAAAATTGAGCTGATTTTATTGAAAAACCAGCGATTAATGGATGTTCGAATTTTTGAAACATCGATATTTTGGATTTTTGCCCATAAATAAATAAATAATCAATTTTCTTAAAATTCTTTTTCTCAACTTCAAGATGTCATCATGACAGACGTATAAGCCAAAATTCAACTGATTTCATTGAAAAACACTGGATTTATGGATGTTTGAATTTTTGAAACATCAAGATTTTAGGTTTTTGTTCATAAATCGGGAAATAATAAAAATTTTCAAAATTCCTTAAAGCAGCTTCAAGATATCACCACGACAGGGGTATATGCCAAAACTCAACTGATTTTATTGAAAAACCATGGTTTTATGCATGTTCAAATTTTTGAAACATCAAGATTTAGGTTTTTTGACTATAAATCAAGAAATAATAAATATTTCAAAAATTCCTTTTGCCAGCTTCGAAATGTAACTTAGACGGACGTACCTGCCAAAATTCAGCTAATTTCATTGAAAAACCAATGATTTATCATTTTTCGTATTTTGAAACATCAAAAAATTGAGTTTTGGGCGAAATTCAAAAAATTACGCCAAGCACCAAAAATGGTCCCGAGGCACCGCCTAGGCGGACCTTCATGCAAAAAATCAGCCAATTTTGTTGAAAAACCGCGGAGTACGGGCCTGGGACACACACATATTGGGCTGGCGCGAACGGAGCTTTAGCGGAGTGTCAGCGCCCAGCCCCTCTTTTCGACCCAGGTGTACGTTTTCGGGGTTATTGCTAGATCTTAATTTTGATAAGGCTCTAGCTCATGACAGGAAGCTTCAATCGTTCTAATTCCTGTTGCATTGGAAAGAGCATCTGCAAATTGTCCAAAACTCGCGAGGAATTGTCAGAAAACGACAGAATTCTAGAGAAAATCGCTGAAAACCATTTGTCCGAACTCCTCCTTCTTCTTCTTCTCCTCCTCCGCATCTATTCAATGGACGATAGTAGGTATTCAATTGGCCAACAGTAACGGGTCAGCAAAGACATAAGTGTATTTAATTAATATATCTGGTACCATCGGCAAGCCAAATGTGGGTCTCTTTTCTCCAAATTTGGTAATTGCCTCGAGCAAAAAGTCAAGGAAATACATCTACTACTAGTGGAATCTGCTGCTTGGACAGTTGCATTTTGTTTTTGGCGCGCAGTTCAGTGTCTCTTTCCATGCGCGCCCAAAACAAAATGCAGATGACGCAGCAGATTCCACTAGTAGTAGATGTATTTCCTTGACTTTTTGCTCGAGGCAATTACCAAATTTGGAGAAAAGAGACCCACATTTGGCTTGCCGATGGTACCAGATATTTCTTCCACTTTTAATATAGTATAAAATGTTTAAATACAAATTTTATATTGAAATAATTTGAATTTAATTGAATTGATTAATTAATAATAATCAATTTAACAATTGAATTATGGTTTAAAAAAAAATATAAAAAGTTAGCTAAAAAGAATTTATGAGGAAAAAAAAATTTTTTGCTTGCCGATGGTACCACATATTTCATCCACTTTTGTATATAAAAAGCAAAAAGTCTTGCATTGAATTAGGTTCGAACCCAGCCCTCACTTGTCCAAGTAAGACGAACAAGCCACTTGACCACTCAGCCGCATGTATGACTGTACATAATTAACCTATACTAATTACATGTAATTACCATTGGAACTTGCCGATTGATGCCTTTAGTACATGCCGATTAAATACCTACTATCGTCCATTGAATAGATGCGGAGAAGGAGAAGGAGAAGGAGAAGGAGGAGGAGGAGTTCGGGGATAATTGGAGCCGGATATTATGAGGGGGATAATTGGACTCATGAGGGGAATAATTTAAGCCGGATATTATGGGGGGATAATTGGAGTCAAGAGGGGAGGGTAGTTTCCTTTAGAGGGGGGGGGGGGTAAAGGTTCCATGAGAATTTGGTACATCGCCAAATCCGGTCACACATAAGGACTTTGCGCACATAAGTATAAACAAAATGATCTACTATCATGTGTGTACAAAATTGAAAACTACGAAATAGTTACCTAGACAATTACAAGACCTCCCAGCTGAAGATCTGCCTTGTACACCTCACAATCTTTAGCTGTCATGCATAACACGGAAGGGTCTTAGCGGCACTCACTTTTGTGGGAAGACCCAGCATAGGAAGCGCTTTTTCAACCCATAATAGACAAGTACTTTCCTGTCCACTCACCGTGCCTATGCTGTATTGCGAGGCCACCTCGGCTGCTGCCGACCTGAGCTTTACTCCACCACCACTCCTCACTGCCAAACTGAAGATAGACAATTCCAGCGACTGGTCTATAATGATATGGGGGAAGGGGTTTATTTAGGGAGCTTTGTTGTGAGCAGAGCTGAGGAGGTAGTCAAGACAAAGGGTGGTGGTCATGCAGGAACGGCATGGAGTGGGGATGTCTGCAGCGAACGCGGAGGAATGCGCAGTGGGAAGGGGTGAGGACTGATGTCTGGAGGGTTGAGACTAGGTGGGGGAGTGCTGGCAGTGGATAAGAGGATGAGGGTCGGCGTGGAAGAGAAGGAAAGAAGAAGAAGTTGGGGACTTAGTTGCTTAGCAAAGCACAATGGAGGCATCGAAGATGATGCTGAAGTAAGGAGCGCAGCTGACACATTTCACACAAAATGAATATTTCATGACGAACCTCAAAAGCTCATTCATCACCTGGCACCAAGTTTTCCCTGTACCAAGTTATCCACTGTACCAAGTTCCCCTTGTACCAAGTTTTCCCTATACCAAAATTTCCCTCTACCATATTGTCCACTGTACCAAGTTGTCTTTGTACCAAGTTTTCATGGAACCGATAGTTCGAGTGTGCCTAAAACATTTAGCAATTTAATTATTTCCATATATTTAAAATTTTAATTAATTTAAAAATATCAAAAATCATTATACCATTTTTCGACCATTTTGTTCAAGAAAGTTAGATTCTTTAACACCAGTTTATCTCCGAGACATAGGCTCTGTGTTGACTTACCCCAACTTTGTTGGATGAATAAATAAATAGAAAAATAGAATGACACTACACAATAACATCATGCAATAATCATTTTCGATAAGTGAATTTATAATTTTGCCCAATTCAGAAACCCAAAAAGTAAAACCGCAAACAATGTTTATGGCCTTTTCCATAATTTTTCTGTTCTACCCTGCATATTCCTGCAATGTACTCAAATCTCAAACGCTTCAATTCACTGGTTTTAGCTTCCTTCTTGTTTTAGCATATCTCAGCAACAATGTTCATGTTTCCCACAGCAAAGCAGCAGTTTTCGAGTGTTACGTGGGACTAGAGCTCAAACCTTATTCTGTTCATAGCGATTGCGAAATTTGCGGCATTGTTTTAGTGCTCAACAAAAGTGCGGATGTGAAGGACGAGAAAGCTTATGACCTGTACGCTTTCTGTGACAAAGAAGATCACCTCCCACCTGACTACTCAGTTGTCAACGTAAGCCAGCAACCCCTTTTCCGAATTACCTGCCTTTCTGATTACTGCAATAGCCCCTGGGATGAAAACATGCCTAGAGCAGTTGGCGACGCAATACCAGAGCTGCGACACTTTCACCGCCCTGATTATGTCCTGGATTGTCCTGTAGGCTCTTGTGATGGACCGGCTAATCATACCTGTGACTTCTGTCAAGCTGTCCTTCTAGTCCGCAACGAGGCCTCGCCTTTTAAACGATACCATGTTGACTACAGCCTTCTCTGCTACTGCGAAGATGACCTCCAGCTTCCATCCGACTATCACATCTTTCCCAATCCGAGCAACACCACGCAACCTGTTTTCCAGCGCAAATGCAATGAAACTGGCTGCTTTAGGGACTTCAAGGCAAAAATGCATGAAGCAGTGATGCTGGACTGGCCTTACCTTCAGTTTTGGTCTAACAATGAGATGTTTGCCTGTTACACTGGCTTTGTGAATGGACCGCAAGCACATTGGAGCGTCGTCCCCTTCTGCAATCGTTGCGGCGCAGTTCTTGTACGCCACTTGAGCATACCAAAGGATGAATACCTGGCCTACAATCTCTTCCGCTACTGCTACCCTGACCCCATCATTATTCCTTTCGGTTTCAGCGTTGTTGAAGACTACGATGGTCATCCGCTCTACGAACGCAATTGTAGTGTTGCGCGCTGCAATCAACTAGTGCAGAGGATTCTACCCAGCTATGTGATCGAAGCCATTCCCGTGCTCAAAGATTGGCCAAAAAAGTTCACCGTTTCATGCCGTACCGACTTAGAGTGGCCTGATTACAATGACTGTTACACATGCGGCACCGTCCTATTGCGCAAAGACGTTGGAAGTGAAAACGATTTCAGCACTTTCAAAATCATCGGCTACTGCCAAACTCAGCGCCACCTACCCGCCAACTACAGCGCGGTGCTGAATGTCGGTGATTCGAAGCCTTTCTGGGATGTCCCTTGCTACAGTGGAAAGGACTGCAACGACTACCGTTATAATAAGAAGCTGCCGGATTTCGTGATTGCTCGCTTCCCTGTCCTTCGCAACTGGCCCGAGCCACCAGAAGAAACAACAGTTTCAACCAAAAGACTTTGGCCCCATGAACCCATGAGCCGTCTAACAAATGCACCACCTCTCGCCCCAGGCCCCCAGCGCCCCAAAGAGTCCCACAACATGTGCGGCTGTATTTGTATTGCTTATGTTTTATTAGTTTGCTTAGTTGCCAGCTTCCTTATCTAATCCGCACCCTTCTTTTGGCTTTGCAGCTATTTTATCTTTCCCTTGTGTTTTTGAATTTATCCAATTTCGATCGCTTTTCATGTTGCTTTTTTGCTGTTTCGGTAAATTTTTTCCTGGTTTTATTTTCAACTATTTCAAAAGCAACAATGTCATTAATTTTATTATTGTTGTAGCGTAAGATCGGTTTAGCGACTAGCAATAGTAGCAAACGTAAAATTTAGTGCAGCAAAAATGTTACTACAGCGCGGTGTAAAAAATTAAATAATCGCACGAAAAACATATACTGGCTGATATTCTTTTTTGGGGAATAATATTTTTAATGCTTAAAACTATTTTTAAAAATAATGCAGTGGCATTCTTACGAACAATTTTGTCCAATGGTAGTTATAAGTTGTAAGGTGAATCTTGTGCGCAGGCTCATAACAAAAAACCGTGGGCAATTTCTTTTCCTCGCACAAAACCCCCAAAATGGCGATTGAATAAGAATGCCCTTTCAAACAATGATTAGCCAAGCATAAACAGCATTTCCCATTCTTCATATGCAAAACTAAATGTTCCATCACACAGTGAAAGCTGGGATAGGATCTGAAGCATTTCATGGTCTGGAAAGTGAAGTGGCGAGCATGGTGGGATCGTCGTGTAGAACCTCCTTGGCCGCCCGCACTGCATCCTGCACCGTGATGTAGAAGGCTGTCTGCGGGACCCGCTTGTAGAACTGCCCGGCCTCCAGGGACCAGCGTACATGGACTGCAACCATGGCCTAGTATCCAAGAGAAGAGGGGAGCATAAAGAGGTGACCTTTAGTGGCGGCGAAGAAGACGTGGATGCCGACCTCCAAGTAGTCCTTGTACACCTGGGCCAGCACGTCTTGGCCCATCATGTCGATGTAGGAGAAACTACTGCAGTCCAGCACTATGCACCTGCCAATTGCTCACTTTGGCCTTTCCCCAAAAATGATGTTGAGGTTGATAAAGAGGCTGCAACCTGAGTGGAGGCACCTTCACACTCACAGTCTCCAGCGTCACATCCGGCATTCCGTTTTGCTCCACCTCCCCGATTACATCCACCGTCATCTCATCTGCAAACAGCTTTCCCTATCGTTAGGAGCCAGGGAAGAATGGAGGGGTTTGAGAGCGGTTGCAAACGTTCCACGTCCTCCTTGACAAAGAGTGTAGGAGAGGTGGGCGGGTAGGAGATGGTGGAAGGGGCGGGTGTAGGCGGTGGGGCCTGCGGCATCGTGGTCAAGTCCAAGTGCGTTTTGGCCTTTTCCAGACGAAATAGCGGCGCCACCAGGGAAGCATCCACTCCTGTCTCGCTGCAAACCTCTTCTACTGACACTTCCCTTATCCAATCCCTCCAACCCAATTCCTCTCACCTCACAAGGGCCTCCTGAAATCGCTCGGCGTTGGCGAAGAAAAGCGGTGCATCGAAGCGGTAGATTTTGATGCCCGGGACTTCGACGGTCTTGTCGTAGACGTGGATGCCCTTGTAAAGACCTGTGGAGTTTACTTCGCCTAGGATTATGCTGTTTGGTCTGCAAGAGCAACAGTTGAAGGAATTTTGAATTTAAGCTAAAAGAGAACCTTTGCGCCCGATAGATAATTGTGCAGAGCGCAAACAGAACTCCAGCTATCAGGCCGTAGGTCACGTTCAGGATAATCACAGCAATAAAGGTCACGATCCAGATTGCCTGTTGAAATATTGTTCCATTTTTTTAAATGCGAAATTATTGAGAATAAAAAAGCACAAAATCGGTCTTGGACTGCCCGTAGAGCTTTTTGAGGCTTTGGAATTGAAGGAACATTCCTTTCAAGGCCACCAGTATAATAGCTGCTAAGCAGAACTGCAGAAAAACACCATTTTGGCAAATTTTAGATAATTTTTGAAACCAAACCTTAGGAAGACTACTGAAGAAATCGGCAAGCGAAAATATTACCACCAGTACCATCATAGCACCGAACACTCCGAACAGCTAGCAAAAAGGGGGCTTTTAAAACTGAAGTAATGTAAAAATGGGCAGACGAAGGTGAACCTGGGAAGCAACCCCTTGGGACTCCACCACAGCACTTCTGCTGAGTGAACTACCGGAGCAGTGGCAGAGGAAAAAGCTGGAGAAGAGATGCGAAAGGCCCACGGCGAACCATTCCTTTCAACAGATTTTTTTTCCCTCAACTTTCGCCAATGAGCGTCAAAGAAACCTGGTTCGGTGAGATGCGGTAAGCGTGTCGTTTAGCGTAGAGCTTGGCTACGCTCACATTGATGGAGAAAACCACAATGCCAATCACTGTCGCGTCTCCGATCAAATGCCAATATTTCCTAGGGCATAGAGTTTGATAATTTTGTTTGCAAAATTTGGGCTTCAAAAACCAAATTTTCGGTATTTCTGGTGCAACCAAGCCTTTCTCTACGTGGCCAACTACGTCCACGTTGTAGGTGGTATCTTTGAGGTTCATTTTGGACGAGATTAAAGTGGTGCAGAGAACCTAAATCGACCGTCGATTACCAAAGGCAGTGTTGAAAAGGCACTAGCCAGAATGAGTTCTATGGGGATGGATATTTTGATTCGTGGCTTGGTTTTTGGGTCGATAAGCTCCTTGATGAGGATGATGAGCAGGATGCAAATGCAGCTCCCCGTCAAGCTGGCCATGTTCGACTCTTGAATCCCGTGAACCAAGCAAGTATAATACTGCAAGGGTATGCCAAAATATATTTTACAGCTGTGGTGATTGAAGTTGCACCTTAATGAGTCCCAAAGTAGTAGAGCTTCGTGGCAAATTTTTCAGGCCGAAAATATGCGTCACTTGACTCGTGGCCACATGAAATGCAGCTCCTGATTGCGTTTACATCCGTTGTCAATATTTATTGACTGCTGGGAATAAGTTGGAACCAGTTGTCAGGCCTTGCACAAGTTGATCAGATAGGTAGACGCTCAAAAATCCAACGTTCAGAATGCCCAATGCTATCTGCAAAACATTTTGGTAAAAACGAGAAATAAATTAGAGCTAAAACCTGGACAACACCAACGAGGAACGTGAGCACAACGGCAATCTCCAGAGCCTGATCCAAGTCCACTGCTCTGGACACCTCTGGCAGTGTGCTATTGTCTGGCCTACACAAGCAGGGGATGAAGCAGGACGGCTGGTCCGCATGCGTGCATGTTATCTGCACATTTGAAGGCTTCTTTTGATTAGAGAATTTAGGCCAATGGAACCAAAGTGATGTTGGCATCATGGGCAGCGGAGGCCAGGTCCAGCTCTCGGTTCACCACGGATGCCACCATGAGTGAGACCACTGCGAAAGGACCTGAAAGAGGCAAAGGGCATTAGAACACGGCATTAGAAAGGGGACATTTTTACCCAAAAACACTGCAAGAAAAAAAAAAAACAACCCCACACACAAACCCTGAAAGAGACTTTGATAGCACCATAGACGTTTATGCCAGCTTTGTTTAACGATACTGGTATTATCTTCCATGATAGCGCGGTGCGTTTGACGGCAGGTAGAGATGCAAGGGAACCGAATGAGACATGTCGGGAAGAGCCGAAGAGGGCGTAGAAGATGGGCGCGTAGAAGCTGGTGTAGAGGCCCACCACCGGCTTCACACCCGCCAGCATCCCGTAGGCTAAGCCCTGCCCATACGGCAAAACTCACTTTGGCCAGAGCAAGCAATAAATTTTTCGAAAAAATGTTTCGAAAATCCAAATTTCATATTTGCCAATATTCCCATTTCCTTGAGGAAACATTTTGTCTGATTTGCCATCGAACCATGGGAATGCTCATGATGCCGATGGTGATGCCGGCGATAAGGTCCCGAGGCAACTCCTGCTTCAGCCGGTAGCGACGCAGCTGCTCCACCAGCGGCACAAAGCCCAGCCACCAGGAGCACTCAAAACATCTCACTCTTGCCTTCCAGCTCAATTCATTTCCTGCGCCAAAATAAGCCACGTTGTTGACGCCGGTGGCTTTGGCCTTGAGTCGAGCCAGGCGAAGTTTCAGAAAGCTCTGCGCATGCCTTGCCCCATACTTCTTGTCGAACGCTTCCTGTGCCAGGCTAAGCCTGAGGCATTGAAGTGAGGAGTGAGAGAAGGATTGTGCCTGGTTGAGGAGCTCGTGGGAGGTGGAGGCGGGGGTGTCGGGCGGCTCCATGTACTCCGAGAACACGAACACCGGCGGGGCCAGCTTTCGAGGCCTCATTTTTGGCTGTCCTCACGATCTCTCTTTTCTCTTTGTCTCCACTTTCTTTGTCTGTTATTAAAATAAAACATAATGCCTAATTTTTGCGCGGCCGAAGGCCGCCTGCCGCGGAGGGCAGGGCAGTCAGAGCTCCGTAGGCCGGAGGGCATGGGTGCGGAGGCCCCGGAGCGCAGCCTAGCATGCGAAGCATGCTAGGCGAAGCGTAGGGGCCGTAGCACCCGTGCCCGGAGGCCGGAGGAGCTCTGGCGCCCTGCCCGAAGCGGCGGGCGGCCAAGGCCAGCTTAAGCAGTTACCCCATTTTTGCGTCCGTCTGTCCGCATATATATATATATATATATGTGTGGTTCCGGGGCCCGTACTCCGCGGTTTTTCAACGAAATTGGCTAATTTTTTGCATGAAGGTCCGCCTAGGTGGTATCTCCAGGCCATTTTTTGCGCTTGACGTAATTTTGCGTTTTTCGCCCAAAACACAAAATTTTGATGTTTCAAAGTACCAAAAATCATAAATCGCTGGGTTTTCAATGAAATCAGCTGATTTTTGGCAGGTACATCCGTCAAAGTAATATCTTGAAGCTGGCAAAAGGAAATTTCGAAATATTTTTTATTTATTGATTTATAGTCAAAAACCCAAAATATTGATGTTTCAAAAATTTGAACATGCATAAGTCCATGGTTTTTCGATGAAACTAGCTGATTTTTGGTATGTACATCCGTGAAAATAATATCTTGAAGCTGGCAAAAGGAATTTTGGAAATTTTTAGCATTTCTCGATTTATAGTCAAAAACCCAAAATCTTGATGTTTCAAAAATTGGAACATGCATAATTCATAGTTTTTCATTGAAATCTGATGAATTTTGGCATTTTCATCTAGGTGGTGTCTTGGGGTGAGGCCGCGCATCTTGGCAACCGCCGAGAATACCTTGTTTCGGAAACAGCCAGAATGGTCCAATCAAGTTCAGATAGACGACCTAGTCGCGTGTGCAGAACATTCCAATGAAAACGGGCATTGGTTATAGGAGGCAAATGAGGAAGTGGATGGCTATTGAAGTTGAACGGAGAATATCAAAGGGAGACGCGATTCAGTTTGCCCTTCTGGTAGAGCAGATGGCCAGCCTGGAAAAAAGATGCATCGATTTGACGAAGCAATTGTAGGATGAAAGTGAAGCGTGTAGGTGAGTGCATTGGATCGTACGCGTTTGTGTGTAATTGCGGTCTTTCTCGCCTCCCTGCCGCCCTTCAACCACCGATCATCGCCTGACTTTACCCCAGCCCCTTCTCATTGCCTTGCCCACCCCCAATCCTGCCCCCCAACTCAGAACAACCCCATACCCGTACTCTGCGTTTAGCTGTCACTCCTCCGCACCCACCACATGCCTCAACGTCTACTTTTTCACACTCCTCCTGCCTGCGACTAACATCCTTCTTCTTGCGGGATTTTTTTTCTAATTTTTATCCATTTCTCCTAATTTACCTGAATTTTTAGTCAACATTCTTATTTTCAGTTGGACAAGCCCAATTAACTATGCATTGATTGAGGAATGAAAATTGAGACATTGAAGTCTAACTTCTTCGTGAGCTTCTCTTTCGTCGGGAGTCATGATGGGAAGAGCGTAGCATTTCTCAAGAAGGCGTACAGCTTCATCCTCCTGTTCCTCTCATTCATTAGAGCAAAAACTAATAGAACTAACGAATGCCAAAAGGATAACCTGATTCAATGCAAGAAGCGTCTTTGCCAAGTAGAGCAGGTTACGCGAGTAGAAGCCAGGATCTAACGCCTCCGCTCTACAATTCAAAAGCCATAAAAAGAGGAGCAATAAATACAGATAGACCGTAAATTTTAAGCAACTCTAAGTTTCGATAAATAGAAATAATTTGAAAACAAGTATATGGCGCAAAGCGCAATAGGTGACCGCGGAGCATCTTAACATGTAGCAAAATCCTAAAATTAAGCAAAAGGAAAAGTCTGTGGTTTCTCAACCAAATTCAAAAGTAAACACATATTTAGAATCAGCAGTTATGAATTGTGAACAAAAAAACTCAAGTCTTGTGGGCAATTTTCAGCCATTCAACATGACAATTCTTGACTCAAAAGGAAAAGTCTGTGGTTTCTCAACCAAATTCAAAAGTAAGCACAGATTTAGAACCAGCATACATGAATTGTGAATAAAACAAGTATATGGCGCAAAGCGCAATAGGTGACCGCGGAGCATCTTAACATGTAGCAAAATCCTAAAATTAAGCAAAAGGAAAAGTCTGTGGTTTCTCAACCAAATTCAAAAGTAAACACATATTTAGAATCAGCAGTTATGAATTGTGAACAAAAAAACTCAAGTCTTGTGGGCAATTTTCAGCCATTCAACATGACAATTCTTGACTCAAAAGGAAAAGTCTGTGGTTTCTCAACCAAATTCAAAAGTAAGCACAGATTTAGAACCAGCATACATGAATTGTGAATAAAAAAACTCAAGTCTTGTGTGCAATTCTCAGCCGTTCAGATGCTACAGAGGAAATTGGTAATTTTCGGGAAAAACTTTTTCCTACTCAGGAAAGTAATGTTTCTAATGGTCCGGCACCAGCTCCACCCCCCCAGGATCCAAGCGGCACATTATAGCTTTCAGGAAAAAAAAAGTATGTCCAGATCCGTTGAGAATTCGCCCGTGCCCAGCACTTGCAGATACATATATATATATACATACATATATATATATGAGGACAAAAGTTGAGTAACCTCTATAGACCGCGGAGCGGCCCTTCGGGCCGCTCCGCGGTCAAAAACTCAAGTCTTGTGTGCAATTCTCAGCCGTTCAGATGCTACAGAGGAAATTGGTAATTTTCGGGAAAAACTTTTTCCTACTCAGGAAAGTAATGTTTCTAATGGTCCGGCACCATCTCCACCCCCCCCACGATCCAAGCGGCACATTATAGCTTTCAGGAAAAAAAAAGTATGTCCAGATCCGTTGAGAATTCGCCCGTGCCCAGCACTTGCAGATATACATAGACATATACACATATATGAGGACAAAAGTTCTGTAACCTCTATAGACCGCGGAGCGGCCCGTCGGGCCGCTCCGCGGTCAAAAATACTTTTGAAGCTTTTTATTGCTACCCTTTAAGGTCGTAATATGTTGTCTTACCACATATTCTACTAAGAAATAAAGAAATATCAACTTCTGGAAGCAGTGAAGAGCTTCCTGGAAACTGCTCTGCGGCGGTTCGGCAAAGATGAGCCCTGCCAGCCGTCGTTTCCAGGCCGGCATGTCTACAGCAGACTGTTCAGGTCGCTGAGAGGAATGGAAAGCCAACCAGCGACGAGGTAGTGCCAGACGCCCAGGACATGCCAGGTGGTCGCGTCCTTCGGATCCAGCTCCACCGAACGCTCCAGCTCATTCTTCGTCTGTTTACCCCCACAGCATTAGGCAATGGGGGAAGCAAATTGAGCTAGGCTGCCAACATCATAGGCATTCTTGATGCGAGCCTTGGTGCCCTCGTACTCCGCTATGTAGTCGGACAGGATGGCGTACCTGAGCTTTTCTGACATGAATGGCAAAAAAGGGTGAATAGGAGGAAGCCATTTGTGCAGCGGAGCGATTCCTTCGGGCGGCTCAAGATCTTTTGCCTCCTTGATATAGCCCCAGGCCTGGTACATCAGCTCCTTCAAACCCAATCCAATACATCCCATCCACCAGCAGCAGGAGGAGAGATCTGCGAGTTGTAAACAGAACCTTTCGCTCGGCCTTGGCGTGCTTCTGACTCTGCTTGGCCAGTTCGCAGGTGGCTCGCGCCAGGCGCCACAGAATCTCCGGGTCCTTCTTGTGCTGCAATTCAGGACGTCATCCCTTGCCACATCTGTCAAGAGAGTTGCAGCCAACTTTGTGCGGATGAAGGCCGTTGTAGACGTTCTCCACCAGGTAGTTGCTGAAAAAGGCTGCCATATTTTTGAGAGCGGTGAAAAGGCTGGGTGGAATACTCGTAGAGCTCGTCTGCACGCTGCAGCAGCTTTTTTCTCCTCTGCAGTTGAATTTTATTGATTTCTTTTGCAAGCCTATGCTGCCTGTCATTCTTACTCGCTCTTCATCGGCAGTGGAGCAGGTGGCAAAGAGCAAACCGGCGCTTGCCAACGCCACAAAGTGTCTCAAATCACCAGTCCAAAAATTGTGGTTTTCGAAAAGAGCAATAAAACTTTTTCTCATGGCCGGAGGCGGAGCTGATGGGAATGAAAGATTTCAGTTGACTTCCAGTGGAGGAAACAAACATGCGCCTGGCCAGGCAGCGAATTAGAGGGCGTGAGTGTTGCATTTCTAATTGGTTTTGCTCCGTCAAAGATTTTAGTTGCCTCGCTACTTGCAATATGCGCAATTTTGATCTCTTTGCTCTAGTAAATGTGTACTCTAGCAAACTGAGTCTACGGGATTAGACTGTGTCATAGAGCTCTGGAGTCATATCCGAGTTGGTCTAGTGGTTAGGATTTGTGGCTCTCACCCACAAGGCCGGGGTTCAATTCCCCGACTCGGAATACTATTTTGTCAATTCTTTTATTATTCTTTTTTTACTTTTTTTTGCGCCAGATTTCTTTTCGCAATTGGGTATTGCAATTATTTTCTGTAGTCCTGCTCAAACTTTAAGCTAGGTACCTGGGTATCTAGTTACTATCTAGTTACAAATTTTCTAGTTACAAAAAGATCACTTTACACAACTAAGACATTTGAACATATGCTAAGCTTTTAAATATTTCAGGATTTTCGAAGGCATAGAAAGGAAAAAATCATTAATTGCTTAAAAAGCGATGTTAAACTATCGTGCCTTGAAGGCAAGCTCTTTTAGCCAGTTGCTTGCAATATATGACCCTTTTGCCCCTCCATGCGGTGTCACAAGCAAAACTGAAAGCTGTGCTAAGTTTCGGTTCCTGTGACGATGAAAGGAGGAAGCCTTGGGGCAAGCAGCCATCAGAGAATCACTGCTGAGCAGACTGCTCCATGGGAAGTATAAAGGAACAGCCAGCCAAGCAATATAGCATAGGCTTTGACATTTTGTCACCCTCACTGACTACGTTGACAGCTTTCTGGCAGATTTTCTGGCATTGCTGCGTACTCTGCTCTGCTTTAAGCTCAAGTTCTGCGCTGCTTGCGACATCTTCGCTCTTGGCTGTCTTCTGTGCGGCATTCGGGCCTTGAGCCTGCTGAAGTAGATAGACATAGACCCATAGGCAGGAGGAAATTGGTTCGAAAGTCGGCTCTTACGCTTCCACTAGCTTGTTGGTCGCTTTCTTTCTTCCCAATTGGTAGAGACTTGAGCATGGGCGGCCAGGGCTGCAGAGCAGGGAGTGGGCGAGCTAGCAGACAGAATGCGATGATGTAGCGAAGGCAGTGCATCGTCTGGGGAAGCTTCGGGACTGAGGAGAGCTTTTTATTTTCCAAAGCGCTCTCTGTCTTCAGTCGCCTATTGACGGCATGCTAATGGAAGCTTTTTGTTCTTGCGGCAGGCAATGCTTTTCATTTGGAGAATAATGGACGATCAAAGCCGTAGTTCAACTGAAAGAAGCTGCTGTTTAGTGGGTGCCTACAAAAAAAGGACGGCTAGATGAAGCGCGCAAGGAACCTTTTTTGGCCACATTTTAGATGCAAGCATTTGAACGAATTGACAGCAAATAATGTCCCTCAATTTTAAAGCAAAAAGTATCCAAAAATCCTGTCCTGGCCTATTGTGTTTAGTGGTGGTTTATGTCGTTTTGTGGTTATTTTGTTATTGCTTCATTTGAGCGCCTTTTTATTTTCTATAAGCGCCAGCAAAAAAAGTGCGATATCTGATGTAAAATTCGATTTATTGCCTTAAATAAGCATAATTAGCGAAAAATAATAGTTTAATAATTAATTACTATGCTTAATTAGCCTTTTTCCGAATTCGCTGCAACTAAATTGTGATTCAAAAAAGCACTATTCAAGCGTATTAAGACAGCATTTCTGAAAGACTCGAGATGGACCATTCCACTTTTGAAAAATGAAGGTTCTCACATTCGAATGATGTTGTGCCACCATCAAAGGCAATTTAGTTCTCATCTCTGTACCACCAGTTGATTTGCGAAAAACGAATTTGTTGACCTGAAATGAGCACTTTTGTAACATGCACTTTTTTGGGGCTCTGCAACCTGCAATTTCAGTTTTTTGAAAATTTTGTTTAAGAAATTTCTCATAATTGTGGACTATTATGTATCAATCGAAAGGTAATTCGGAGCTAAAAAAGGTGGTGTACTTCGATTTTGACAACGCATTGTTAAAAAAACAAAATTTTGAAAAATCGAAAATTCCGACTTTTCAATTTTGGCACAAAAAAACTGATAGCTCAATTCTGAGTGGTTTTGCCAGGGGGTGGACCATTCCCACGTTAAAATTCAGATTCTTGCGGTCATTTTGGTATATATTTTGTTATGATTCGGTTTGACCGCCTCGATAAATTTTTCAGTTGAAAATTTGTAGTCAACATATGGCCCCATGTTAAAGCATAGGCAAAATTTTCGGAAAAAAATTTTTGTCTCAAATTTGCATTTTTGCTGCCTAAATATCTTCTTTAGGACCCAATACACCCCACTGCCACATTGGTTTTACAAGTTTTAGTTCAAAATCGGTTAATCCTGAATCTACTATTTCCTATGCTTAAGCATAGGCTATCTTAGGTTTCTCTCGCATTTTAGAAGTTTTTGGGTCATAAATCAACTAAAACTTAATCAAATTCAGCAAACTTTTTTTTCACAGAAAGCCTAATAGTTGTATTATCATTATGGTCGCAAAAAAGATGTGTAAACTGTACACAGGTCGCATGACACTTAATTATCTTAGCACACACCTCTTAGGCTACAAGCAGCTCTTGGTAACATACATCAGCGCCATGAAACCTCAGTTCATTACAAACAGTTTTATTTGTTCTCAATTAAAGCAAAAAGGTTCTGGGCTTTCTGTGAAAAAAAAGTTTGCTGAATTTGATTAAGTTTTAGTTGATTTATGACCCAAAAACTTCTAAAATGCGAGAGAAACCTAAGATAGCCTATGCTTAAGCATAGGAAATAGTAGATTCAGGATTAACCGATTTTGAACTAAAACTTGTAAAACCAATGTGGCAGTGGGGTGTATTGGGTCCTAAAGAAGATATTTAGGCAGCAAAAATGCAAATTTGAGACAAAAAATTTTTTCCGAAAATTTTGCCTATGCTTTAACATGGGGCCATATGTTGACTACAAATTTTCAACTGAAAAATTTATCGAGGCGGTCAAACCGAATCATAACAAAATATATACCAAAATGACCGCAAGAATCTGAATTTTAACGTGGGAATGGTCCACCCCCTGGCAAAACCACTCAGAATTGAGCTATCAGTTTTTTTGTGCCAAAATTGAAAAGTCGGAATTTTCGATTTTTCAAAATTTTGTTTTTTTAACAATGCGTTGTCAAAATCGAAGTACACCACTTTTTTAGCTCCAAATTACCTTTCGATTGATATATAATAGTCCACAATTATGAGAAATTTCTTAAACAAAATTTTCAAAAAACTTAAATTGCAGGTTGCAGAGCCCCAAAAAAGTGCATGTTACAAAAGTGCTCATTTCAGGTCAACAAATTCGTTTTTCGCAAATCAACTGGTGGTACAGAGATGAGAACTAAATTGCCTTAGATGCTGGCACATAGTCATTCGTATTGGAGAAACTTCATTTTTTCAAAAGTGGAATACCCCTCATTTAGACTATCTCGAGTCTATCAGATTCTGCGTCTTAATAGTGAACAATGGGGGAGACTGTTTAGCTAGTTAGCTTAATTTCTTATTGCATTTATATCTCATTCATGTTCATCCTCACTATTTATTGTTTCTATGATCTAAGATTTAAAGCAATACCGAGAAAGACATTCTCCCAAGCCCAAGTTAATTCCGACAAGACTTTAAAAGAGTCTTTGAAATGGTAATTTTAGCGCCACAATGCGCCATGGGTTCCTGAAGCCATATCCGAGTTGGTCTAGTGGTTAGGATTTGTGGCTCTCACCCACAAGGCCGGGGTTCAATTCCCCGACTCGGAATAGTTTTTTGAAAATTCTGTTATTTTACTGTTTTCTTTTGATTTTTTATTTGTTCGTGATAGAATTGTTTTCGCCGTTTTTTCTTTTGCTTTCTCTCGTTGTCCTCATATTTTCCCAGTTTTATCTATCTTGCCTGACATCAGTTTGCCGAATGAATCATATTGTAATCTGTAAACGGTCAGAGGATGCGTTCGTACAGGAAACGATCGCTGATGGCACTTTCCTTTGCATAAAACTGCAATCGACAAAAATCAGAGACACTAGAGCTTTGAAAGACAAAGCAGCCATAGGCTGGTCAGGGGGTATTGTGGCAAAGTATGAAAGAGAAAAACGGGATGGAGGGTGCAAGAAAGTGCAAAAGGTGCTTCAGGGGGCCAGGTTCTTCCCTGGCCTGAGGCAGAAGTCGAACGATAGGCCGGCGCTGGAGCAGTTGGGGGACCCAACGGACGTTGATGAGCATACGCTCAGCCACCCAGAAGCACCGCCTTCAGGCACCACAGCAGGACTGGCTCCAAGAGATTAGCGAAGCAGTGGGAATTCGAATGGTACTTCCACAGGTCGGGGTACCACGGCAAAAGTTTCAGTATGAAGTCTCGCTCTTTTTCGCACATAAAAACCACCTATTGATCATTTACGGCCTCTCATAAGTGATGTGAGCTAAGAGGCACAACAATAAAATGAGAGCTTTAAGTAAAAATGCAATAAGGTGGTTTCCAATTTTTCTCAAAACTAGGTACTATTCTAGAACTTTTGGCGTGTTTCGAGAGTGCGCAAATCCATTCGGTTTTGCGTATCTTCTTAAATTTTTAAAAAATATTGTTCGATTAAAATTTCAATATTTTTTTATTTAAATGATTCAAACGCCAGTTTTGGGGATTTTGAAGAGGAAAACTTTCTTGCATAAAAAGCCGTCAAGTTTTTTCAAAGAACGCAATCCTAGCTTACAGTTAAAATTGGCTTGTAAACTTGGATAATGGCTCCAAAAATTCAGAATATTTGTACAAAAATATTTCAAAAGCGTGAACCTTTGCTGACGCTGATCTGAACTTGCTGCAGAGTAGTGGGAAAGACTGCTGCGTTGAAGAACATTGGCCAGTAGAAGACTAAGACTGTTGCGTATCTGTGACTCCTTGAAGCCTGGGAGGTGGATCACGCTGTTCACATCGCCATCCGCCGTCTCCAAGCGCCGCACAAGCCCGGGCAGCCATGAGAGCTCTTGGTAGCAGGTCGTGTGGCCGACAGCCACGCTCAGTTGACGAAGGCGAGCGAGTTCGAAGGAGTCCATCAGCTCTAGCTGGAGAACCCATTCCAGCTTTGCACGACCGAAGCCTTTGATGATCAGCTCCAGGCTCACCAATTGGCTCAGGTCCCACCGCTTGCCCGCAACCTCAAGTAGGTCATGGATAGCGCCCTTTGCTTCCATCGGCAGCGTTGGTATGGGTGTGCCAACTTTTTGTCGCAAATTTCAAGAAAGTGCCTTTTCTTTCAGAAGGCTTTGGTTTAGGCTAACTCATTAGCTAGTAGAGTGCCTCTATTTAAAGTTCAAGGCGCTGAGTGTATCCGGAAGAAAATGTGTGGATCCGGCCGAAGCCAGAGCTTGAGATGCTGACTATCGACTGTGATGAAGGGCTAGGCGGAGTGTTCGGCAGGTGTAGTGGAGATTGGCCCAGTCCTTGATGTTGAAGAGTTTGACGAAGCGCTCTGTCAAGTGCGGCAGTCGCAATAGCAGACTCACGAAATCCACCGACTGCCTTTACAGCCTCTGCCAATCATGCTTTTCGTCAGATTTCCATGTTTCATTCTACTCGTCAATTCTACGGCTGAGCAACGGATCATCCACCTTTCCATTCCGCAGCTCCATGATGACGCTGAAAGCAGGCAGCCTACATGGCTCGCTATCATCACCCAATTTTCTTCCTCATTTGGCCTAGCCAAAGATGAATGCCGTGTTTCTCTAGAAATGTGCCTCTTTTTATTCATGCCTGAAATTATATCGATTGGCCCTAGCGGCCGAATAAGAGACCGCTTAACCTGGAGCGTCACCATCTTTCCTTTTCTATTCCAAAGCTGTTACCTGTGCAGGTGTTTCTAGAAGCAAGGGAATTTGGGGAGGATGTAAGCAAAAAAGCTTTTCGGGCTTTTGAAATGCTCCAGAGATTGGAGCCAGACATTGGAGTTCCAGCTATAGAGGGCCTGACGTGACCTCAAAACACCCGCTAAACATCGACTAACCATTTCAACTCCCGCTAATGCCTCCCTTCTTCTTTTTCCTAGTAACCCCAGTGATCATTTTCGGCCTATTTCAAGTTTCCGTAATTGAAAAACGTTTCGTAAACTTAAAATTGTGAAACAAATTTGCTATTTTGCCTTTTTCGGTCTAAATGAGTAAATCAATAACCGAGTAGGTGTTAGCTTGAAGGCGGGTGCTGAACAGCCCAGACCATGCCCGTTCACCTCAATAGATTCCTAGTACTCCATTCGGTTCATAATGCAGCCGCCACTCTACACATGTAATTTCGGAAAAGAATAAAAATGGCAGACAAAGGGAGTGGGCAAATGGCAGCGGGAAGGAGAAAGAATGCCCGCAAGTCTTTGTTGCAGACGGCACAAGGAGAACTGATCTTATCAAAAAGCATAAACGCTGATCTTAACAATAATTTCATTTTGCTCTTTTATTGAGTGACAAGAAAACTAAAGCCCAAAATCGAATCCCCTGGATTTTTCCTCATGCCTTGCATGTTCACCACGCAAACGTTTAGTTACATTATTATTTTTGCAGAGGTAACAGAGTTTTGCGACTGCGGATGAATAATTTGCACCAGAATATATTAACGAACAATGCAGAAAGGGCTTAATTCGTGTAAAAAAGTATTGATTTCGATTTTGATTCGATTTTGATTAATTTCGTATTGATTCCTTAACCAATCATCTAGTTTAATTTAAAGAACATCCTGAAGACCCCCTGGTGAGATGGGCGAGTTAGAAAATTAAGCCTTATATTGTGCACACAAGCAACAGGGCAAAGACCCCCTGGTGAGATGGGCGAGATACAAGATTAAACCTTATCTTGCGCACACAATCAGTAAAGCTCCCTATAAAAGGGGATTGGATCGAGCCATTTTTCAGTCCCCAAATCCCTTCTTTCATAAGCCCAACCCCTGGCCATTTGGACACAATATGTCTGGCTACCCTTCGATGTAAGCCGCCTCCTTCCCTCTCCAGGCTTCCTCTTCATCTTGCTCTCAGTGCTTAGACATGAGCAGATGATGAAGAAGCTTGAGGAGTGGAGATTGGTGCACCCTCATCGACCCCATCCCACAGTGACCTAAGCCTTCGGGCAGTGGCGTCTGGTGTGGGCGAGCCCTCTGGGTTGTCACGATCAGTAGCTGTCCTCCCAATCAACTGTTCACAGCTCAGCTTGCAACTGGCTGTTTCCCACCTTCCTACCCACAATCCCTGACCCACCTCAATGTCATCCTGAATCCCCATCGCTGGTCAAGAACTTCAACTCCATCGCCGCCAGCAACCCTGGCCCCAGTGCGACGGGGCCTTTTGAGATTGGCCGGCACTGGGGAACATGTGGTGTGCTGGTGTGGTGTCCAGAGCCGCTCAAGCATCTGCCCAAACATCTCCTGCTTTCAGTGATGGGCTCAGGTCATGGGATGGGTCATGGGATGGGTCATGGGATGGGTCATGGGATGGGTCATGGGATGGGTCATGGGATGGGTCATGGGATGGGTCATGGGATGGGTCATGGGATGGGTCATGGGATGGGTCATGGGATGGGTCATGGGATGGGTCATGGGATGGGTCATGGGATGGGTCATGGGATCCTTCCCGTCCTTCCCATCCTTCCCGTCCTTCCCATCCTTCCCGTCCTTCCCATCCTTCTCGTCCTTCCCGTCCTTCCCGTCCTTCCCGTCCTTCCCGTCCTTCCCATCCTTCCCGTCCTTCCCATCCTTCCCATCCTTCCCGTCATTCCCATCCTTCCCGTCCTTCCCATCCTTCCCGTCCTTCCCATCCTTCCCGTCCTTCCCATCCTTCCCATCCTTCCCGTCCTTCCCATCCTTCCCGTCCTTCCCGTCCTTCCCGTCCTTCCCATCCTTCCCATCCTTCCCATCCTTCCCATCCTTCCCATCCTTCCCATCCTTCCCATCCTTCCCATCCTTCCCATCCTTCCCATCCTTCCCATCCTTCCCATCCTTCCCATCCTTCCCATCCTTCCCATCCTTCCCATCCTTCCCATCCTTCCCATCCTTCCCATCCTTCCCATCCTTCCCATCCTTCCCAGCCTTCCCATCCTTCCCATCCTTCCCATCCTTCCCATCCTTCCCATCCTTCCCATCCTTCCCATCCTTCCCATCCTTCCCATCCTTCCCATCCTTCCCATCCTTCCCATCCTTCCCATCCTTCCCATCCTTCCCATCCTTCCCGTCCTTCCCATCCTTCCCGTCCTTCCCATCCTTCCCATCCTTCCCGTCCTTCCCGTCCTTCCCGTCCTTCTCGTCCTTCTCGTCCTTCTCGTCCTTCCCGTCCTTCTCGTCCTTCTCGTCCTTCCCGTCCTTCCCGTCCTTCCCATCCTTCCCATCCTTCCTGTCCTTCCTGTCCTTCCCGTCCTTCCCGTCCTTCCCATCCTTCCCGTCCTTCCCATCCTTCCCGTCCTTCCCATCCTTCCCATCCTTCCCGTCCTTCCCATCCTTCCCGTCCTTCCCATCCTTCCCATCCTTCCCATCCTTCCCATCCTTCCCATCCTTCCCATCCTTCCCATCCTTCCCATCCTTCCCATCCTTCCCGTCCTTCCCTTCCCTCCCGTCCTTCCCATCCTTCCCGTCCTTCCCATCCTTCCCGTCCTTCCCATCCTTCCCGTCCTTCCCATCCTTCCCGTCCTTCCCATCCTTCCCGTCCTAAATGTTTTGTCATCATTATGGCCCTAATAATATGTGTAAACTGTACATGGCACTGTTTCATGGCACTTAAATATCTTAGCACACACCTCTTAGGCTGCAAGCAGCTCTTGGTTACATAATTCAGAGCCACCAAACCTTCAGTTCAAACAACTGTCTTTGGTATCAATTAAAGCAAAAAGGTGAAGCAAAAAGTTCTTTTAAAAAATGTATGCTGAATTTGATTGAATTTTAGTTGATTTGGGACCCAAAACTTGTAAAAATGGTCGAGAAGACTTAGATGGCTTATGCTTTTAATAGCATAGGAAATAGTTGATTCAGGTTTGACGCATTTTGAACTAAAACTTGTGAAACCAATGTGGCAGCAGGGTGTATTGGGTCCTAAAGAAGGTATTCAGGCAGTAAAAATGCAAATTTGAGACAATAATTTTTTTCCGAAAATTTTGCCTATACTTTAACATTGGGCTCATCAGTGAGTGCAAATAATCATATAAAAAATTTATCGAGTCGGTCAAGCCAAATCCCAACGAATTATATACCAAAATGTTCGCAAGAACCTGAATTTTAACGTGGGTATGGTCTACCCCTTGGCAGAACCACTCACAACTGAGCTATCAGTTTTTTGGTGCCAAAATTAAAAAGTCGAAATTTGCAATTTTTCGAAATTTCGTTTTTTTGATAACCTTTCGTCAAAATCAAAGTGCACCACCTTTTTTGTTTCTAAAATACCTTTCGATTGATATATAATAGTCCCCAATTATCTAAAACTTCTTTAACAAAATTTTCAAACAACCGAAATTACAGGTTTCAGACACCCAAAAAAGTGCATGTTACAAAAGTGCTCATATCAAGTCAAGAAAACCATTTTTCCGGAAACGACTAGTGGTACAGAGATGACAACTATATTGCCTTAGATGCTGGCACTTGGTCATTCATATCGGAGAAACTTCATTTTTTTTCAAAGTGGAATACCCCACATATTGGGCTGGCGCGAGCGAGCGTTAGCGAAGTGTCAGCGCCCAGCCCCTCTTTTCGACCCAGGTGTACGTTTTCGGGGTTATTGCTAGATCTCAATTTTGATAAGGCTGCCGTTCGTCACAGAAAGCTCCAATCGTTCTGATTCTTTTTGCATTGGAAAGAGCATCGTCGAATTCACCAACACTCGCGAGAAATTGCCGAAAAATGGCAGCAATCATTAGAAAATTGCTCAAAACCATTTGTCCGAACTCCTTCTCCTTCTTCTCCTTCTTCTTCTCCGCATCTATTCAATGGACGATAGTAGGTATTCAATCGGCCATCAGTAAAGGGTACATTCGGCTAGATTAAGGGATTGGATGTACAATTATTAAACCCTAATTTGACTGAGCTTATCCAGAGCCTTTGTGGCCAAGTGGTTTGTGGATTGACCCGTAACTAGTGAAGCCTGGGTTCGATTCTTGCCTATGGCAAATTTTTGGTCTTTTAAATATATACTTTTTACACTATATCAAAAGTGGAAGAAATATTTGGTACTATCAGCAAGCCAAAATTATTTTTTTCTTCCAAAAATTTTGCTCCACCATACTTTTTATTATATTTTATTAAAAGTGGAGGAAATATCTGGTACCATCGGCAAGCCTAAATTGAATCTCTTTTCTCCCAAAAATCGCTTACTCCGAGTTCAAAGTCAAAGAAATACGACTACTACTAGTGGAATCTGCTGAGCCACCTGCATTTTGGTTTAGCGCGCAATGGAAAGCGCCATTGAACTGCGCGCTAAAACAAAATGCAATTGTCTTAGAAGCAGATTCCACTAGTAGTAGTCGTATTTCTTTGACTTTGAACTCGGGGTAAGCGATTTTTGGGAGAAAAGAGATTCAATTTAGGCTTGCCGATGGTACCAGATATAGACAATCTTGAGTCTATCAGATTCTGCATCTTAATTTCGCTTCTACCCATTTCACAAAGCAAGCCTGATTGTACACTGCGTTAGAGAAAAACCATGTAAACGGTGCTGGTTGGGCTCAGTATTTCGAGCTTCGAGCTTTTTTTAGGCATTTGAGGTGCCGATGAAGAAGAATAATTACACTAACCAGCGAGAACTAATTTATATCTAGTTCTAGTAACATGGCAAGTCAAGGATAATTTATTTTATCCCTAAATTGAAATGGGCCAAGCAAACAGACAAGGAAGCAAAACTGCTCTCTGATATTTGCGTCGAACACATCAAGAGTTCTACATGCGATGCCAGCACCACTTTGCTATGTGTTTTTCCTTTTTTGGTGCCAAACAGTTACGGTATTCAAAAACCCATTAATATGTTGCATAATAGAATCCGAACAATAATTTGTCACCAGATATACGTTGGCCGATTGTCCAGCACAGACAGTTTGGCCGAGTCTCACAAGAGCCACAGTTGTATGTACAGGTTTCAGAAACAACGTCAGGTGAGTCGAAAATATGGGAAAAACATTTTCCAATGTCTAGGCGAATCTGAGCAAGCTGTACACGCAGACCGGGAGGGAAGAACTTCAATGGACTTTGAGCACTTTCTTTACACCCCCTCCGCCCCTTGCACCTAAGGGCAGGGGCTGGAGGAGCTCCAGCAAGAGCTCAGACTTCACCAGGAGAGGGGATGAAAAGAAGAAGCAGTGTAGCGCCGGACTCAGCAAAAGGGCGTAGGCTTGGAAAGCGGTTGTGTTGTGGGAAGGAGCCTCTCCTTTCCTTCTCTACCTGAGTTGCCGAGGAAAGGAAGGAGCGGGCAAGAGAAGCTGAAGCAAGGATGGGGGCCAATAAATGCGCAGCAGAGGGGGAGCAGGGGGCAAGGGGTGGGGCTCAGAAGGAGGTGGTCATGAGATGCCCGACAGCGCGCAGGAAGTACAGCAGCTCCGACTGCTCTCGCGCCTCCGACACCAGCAGCATCACGTGCACCTTCAAAGCTTATTTCAATATTTATTTCTCTAAATTGTTGTATTCTCTAAATTCTCTTATTCTGCTCTCTAAGAAAATTTTGTCGAAGTAATGTTTAAAATAAGGGAAATTATTCATCGTCAAAACAATGATGGCCAGAAATCGATTGAGGCGCTTGGGAGGCTGTATGGTAACCCGTTCAGAGTGTAGGAACTCGGTCATGACGCCCTGACGCAGGGAGTCGGTGGTACGCTGGGGGAAGACACAGACGGTTTTGATGAGCTCCTTCAGGCGACGGCGCAGAAGCTCGTTCACCTGGTGGTAGTCGTAATCGTCGTGCCGGATCCCGAACAGCCCTAGGTCAGAACGGTTCAGGGAGGAGGCCTGGGGAGGAGAGAAGAGAGAGCAACCCTGGATGTAGTGCCAGACAGCCATGCGGAAGGGGGAGGTGTCCACGCCCTCGTTCTTGCCCATGGTCCGGTAGGTGAGGCTTTGGGTGAGGCGGAACTTGCGGTCGATCAGCTCACTCAGCTCCCCGTACAGCTGCGAGATGAGGCTGTAGCCTTGGTCCTCCCAATTGTAGTCCTGCCAATCCTCCTTCCTTTCACCCCCTACTAAGCCAGAAGAAGAAGAAAAGAGAACATGAATTTTGAAGGTAGGGAAAGTCTGGGGACTCAGGCGCTTGGCGAAGTCCACGTACTGGAAGGCGGGCTGATCGGTGTAGAGCGGGGTGGCGGCTGGGGCTGCTGACAGCTCCTTGCGCGGGGACAGACTGCTGGTGCGAGCATTGCGGATGGGCTGGAGGCGCCCGTTGGTGGACACATTGTCCGCGGCCGCTGCGATCAGCTCGTCGAACTGCCGCCGCACCTCCTCGGGATCGGGGATGATGGAGGCCGTTTGGGACTCTGTCAGCCTTTTCATCCGCTCCATCAGCATCTCCACCTGGAGGAGGGGTTGAGGGTAGAGGAGAGTATCGGTGAGGGAGGCTGGGTCAACGTAATCTAGAGAACAGTACAGTTCTACAAAGGAACAGTACAATTCTGCTAAGGAAGGCTTAGTCTTCCTTAGTAGAATCGTACTGTTCCTTTGTAGAATTGTACCGTTCTCTAGATTACATTGATCCAGGGAGGGAGTAGAGAGAGACCTCGGAGAGGGGTTTGACGGCGTCGGAAGGGGCGCCGTTCTCGTCGGTGGGCTGGCGACGTCTGGCGGGGTGGTTGGGGACGGCAGGGCAGAGAGCGGCCGGTGCCCCATCCCCGGCACTCCGCTGCTCCAGGGAGCCGTGAGGGCTGGGCGGCTGGGAGGTGATGATGCCGCAGCCTTCATTGGTACTCCGTTTGGGTGGAAGGAAGAGAAGAGAGGGATGAAGGGAAGGGGACCTTTGACGAAGGAGGCAAGGGAGTGAATGTGACTGAGGATGACGGCGCCCTGCATGAGCTCGGCCAGGCTCCAGTTGTCGGGGCTGGAGCAGCGGGTGAGGGCCAGCAGGTGCTCCTGGGTCACCAGCCACGGCTGGTGCGCCAGCACCCGGTTCAGCTCGTCCAGCTTGCGCAGCTTCGCTGGCACACGCTCCAGTCCGCCTCAACATCTCTGCCTCACTCTTCCACACCAATTTTTCCCATAGGACAGGAAAGGCGGCAGTTACGTTATAAGATAGTTTCCCCTGCCCTGTCCCATGGTATTGTTAATATTATATTAATCACCCTCTGTTCATCTCTTGCGAAAAAAGAGTTGATGTATAGAGGAGAGCAAAGGGTAAAAGCAAACCTCGCAGCCAGTCGATGCAGCCGCCGCAGCGCAGGAACTCAGCCGAGTGTACGTGAATGAGGTAGGCGCACTCGTGCCTAGAGGCCGCCATCAGGGCTACAAAGTGTCGGTACTCCCGCGGCAGCGGCCCGTCGCCGTAGAACAGCTGCTCCGTTGTCTCCTTCAACAAACCCCATTTCAACTCTCAAAGGCAGATCTGAGGGGGATTCAAATATTGGCTGACTCCAAGAACCCCCCCCCCAAAGACTTACACCCCCCCCCCCCCAACTACACCCCCCCCATGATTACACCCCCCCCCCCAAGAATTACACCCCCCCCCAAGGCATATATATTGAAAATTTATTTATTGCCTTACCATACTTCTCTATTCTCTTTACATATCTCGAAGTTTAAACTCACGGAATTTTCATGTAGATGAATAAATACCTACTTTTTTTACAAACATAGTTAGTCTATACCGTGTTTGTCATGCTACTAGTTAGTCTATACCGCTATATAGGGTGTAGCCAACACAAAAACTAAAAGGCTCGCATACAACATAGTTAATCCTTAAACATAGGAAGTCCTTACCGAGTTCATTGATGTTTTAAAGTGCTCAACTCGGTAAGGACTAACTAGTAGGTACTGCCACAGTGAAAGGACAAGCCTTTTAGTTCTTGCACCTTATTACTACTCCTGTTAGTAGCATGACGAACTCGGTATAGACTTGCTAAAAAAGTAGGTATTTAGTTGTTTAGAAAAAATTCCTTGAGTTTAAATTTCGAGATATGTACAGAGAAGCATTTTAAGCTAATAAAATTTTTTCAATATATACCCTTTGGGGGGGTGTAATTCATGGGGGGTGGGTGTAAATTCTTGGGGGGGGGGGTGTAATTCTTGGGGGGGGGGGGGGTGTAACCCCATTGGGGGGGTGTAATTCTTGGGGGGGGTCCTTGGAGTCAGCCCAAATATTAATAATCCCACGGGACAGGACAGGGGACTGCTATCTTAAAACTTCAGTTCCCTGTTCTGTCCCATGGGATTATCAATATTCGAATCGCCTTCAGAAGACCAAAGGAAGGAATAAGGAACCCGAAAAACGTCATGGTAGAGCGGGTGGAGGATGAGGTAGTCGGCCAGCGGCTCCCAAAGCTCTGGCTCCTCCTCCATCTCCAACTGTCTATGATTTGTATTTTATTCTATTTCGAGCCCGGGAGCCTTCTAGGCCAGACTAGCGCCCTCGCGCCTCACTGCTGGGAACAAAGACATAGCGGCCACATGTGTGGCAGGGTTCTCCCACAGCCCCTTACCCACCCTCAGGCCAGCCCCTGATTGATGCGCTGCCAAAGCAGCCCTCAGAGGTAGGGGCCTGTTCAGGGAGAAGCCAGCCTTTTCCAGGGATTAGAATGGCCTCTCTGCTGGCAGACCTCAGCGACTCAGCTCATGCATGGGGGAGCAATTCTTGAAAGCAGAAAGTCTGCCTTGCGCGAAAAGGCCTTCCGCCGATTTCTTGCAAGCGGAGAGAGAGCAAGAAAATTGCCTTGGCTCTAATAAGACGGGAGGGACTGAGATGGTGGAAAAAAGAAAATGAAGGCGGGGCAAGCCTGGGTATGGATCCCCGGTGTTTGCAGCAGGCGGGTGGCGGGGTTTTTGTGCCACTTTATTGCAGCCAATATGGAAAGGCGTAATGAGAGCGAGCCCAGACAGACACCGGCCAAAATTTACCTTCCTTTTTGCAGCGCCTTGTCGCTTCAAATAATACGAAATGCCCAAAGCTTAGAACGATATGGACAGATTTCTCAACAACGCTTTTACGATTGCTTAGCCCTGGTCTGTGGCACCAAGAGATCAGGGAAAAATGGGCTTTGCTTAAGCAGCTCTGTCTATAGAACAAAAAAACGAAAAGCTTATAAAGCTGATAAGGTGGCGATCTGGGTGGCACAAAAGTGGGCGACTGAGTCTGGCTTAGTCTGGCAGGTGGAAAAAGTGAGCCGTCAACTACTGGCTGCGTGCAGCGAAGTGAGGGGAGTGGGCGGGAATGTTTGTTGGCGGCTAGACGGGGAGCTGAGGGCAGCAGTCTGGTGTCTGACGCGCTTATCAACCCAGGCCCCTAAGCCAGTGTAAAACGCCGTCCATCTCCAGGCCGGCCAAAAAGTTAGCTGGGAAAATTCAACGCCTCCCGGCCCCAAACAGCCGCCCCCTCTGTTGCCAAAGTCTATGTGCCGTCTGCCTGAGGAGCTTTTTAACACCCGCCAGCCAGCCTCTCCCGCTGTCCACGTGAAAAACAGACAGAGATGAGAGCGATAGAAGAAGAGGTTCTGGCTGGGTGGGATTGGAATATCTGGTTTCCCTTTCCCCTGCCTCTTGGTCTCTCGCCAACTCCAGCCGCAACCTTCAGCCCCTTCATTTCAGCCTCTAATCAGCACCCTTCATTGAAAATTCTACACCACACGCACAACTTACAGGTTACACAACTACAACATGTAGACCGGTTTGAGGACCGTATTTAGCAGAAGCAGTGAGGTAGGGAGGAAGGCGGAGGCATAAGAAAGGAAGTATTTCGGGGAATAGTAAGCGCTTGGAGTTGGGGAGGTGAGATTAATGGGCGCAGCGGAGGGGTGGCAAAAAATGCAGCCTCACTTGGCAGCCAGGCAAATGAAGGCAGCAGCCGCCGCCCCCCGTGCTAGCCTCTACCAGCCCCCCATAAAAACACACTGAAAGACCCAGCCCCACCCATTTCACACCTACAGTACAAAATCATTGGGGCCAATAGCTAAGTTGAGTCTACAATTTCCCAACTTTTATTTTGCTTTTTCGACCACTAAAAGTAACTGAAGTGTGAGAACAGAAGAAGTGAAGAGAACCATGTCGATTTGTAAAGATTGTAAAGAGAAATTGAATGCGGGATGAGAGTGGCGGATATTGGGGGTTAGAAAATGTTGTGGTCAAAACATTTTGCCCAACTCCCCACCCCCGATCCTGACCACAATATCTGCGCATAGATGAGACATTGATTATTCTAGCTCTGCTGGACATGCCGACGCAGAAACTTCAATTTAAGTTAGCATCAACTAAAGAAATAAGGCACTCAATTTCAAAACCTGTGGTTCAATAGTATCCACAATTTCGATCATCTTTACAAAATCAGTTTTACATTCAGCCCTAAATATAATACTGTCATATTGAGCCGTGCTGTTTTTCCTACGTCTTGCCCACGCAGAGGGCAGAAAAAGCCGGCTTGAAAGCAGCTTAAGACAGACTCATGAATGGAGAAGCAGGCCTGAATAGAGTAATCCTAAAACACCTGCACAAGTCTTGCTTTTACAAAAGACACTCAATTAATCTGACTGGTCAAGAAAGACTGATGCAAAGTCGAACGGAATTTGAGAGTTGGAGGAGAAAAACAGGGGCTCACGTGAGCAGAGTCGGCACTCGGCAAAGCCACTCTCACTCTCCTCCACTGCCCCTCCGCCACCCCTCCCAGCCCCCAGAGAGAAACCAGTCAATGCCTATGCCTGCTGCACTGCCCAGATCTACCCTCCCCCTTCTTCACCGCCTCCCAACCCCCCAGCTGATGCTCAAGGACACAATGCGCCAGTAAGTTCATCAATGGCAGCCCAGCTGCTGTCCTTACTTTCCTCCCTACCCACTTCACTTGTGCTAGAAAGCCTAGCTTGCTTGCCTCTCCCATTCCAAATCACTGCAGCGGAAAAGTAGTTGGGGCTAAAAAAGCGCAAGCTAAAAGGCTTGAAAGAAAGGCAGAGAGCGACGGATTAGCATCAGCATCCATTGAGGCAGGGGGGGCTTATAGGGTGTGTAGCTGTGAGTGGAAAGAGTACAAGCTGCTTTGAGTGAACAGACCACGCTCTTTGTCCAGGCGGGTGGAGAGGAAAGCACTGAGGCCTTGAGAGCTCCTCAGTGCTGTAAGGGGGGAGGCTGGTGGGGGCCTTATCTGTTTGAGCATCGTGAGGTGAGGATGCTAGGCTGGCGGCCGTTTTACGGGCCCCTCTTGTCCTAAGACGCTTGCGCAAGCGATTTTTCTAGAGCTCGGAGGCCAGAAAAAGAAGGGGACAGTAAAAAGGGAAGGCATGGAGTCAGCTGTTGGGCCTACCCAGTCGTCGACAAACACAGCAGCTACCAAGTCCCCAGTGTCAACATTACCCTCCTGCCTAAAATAAAACAGCTGATAGCTGGAGGTGTGAGATATGACAAAGGCTTCCTGAACTTTCTGTTTGCAGTGTGTGTGCAATTGCGCAGTGGCAGTTAAAATTCCCATAGAGGGGGACGCGACGTGCGGGAGCGTAGGAAAAGGACCATCAATTTTTCCGGGACAGCAGAAGGGGAGAGGGAACAGAAGGCTGCAAAACCCTTCGCCAGCTAGTTTTTTCATACTTCCTCGTGCACGATGGTTATCTGGTAAAATAGCAGGGCGATAAAATCGGGGCCATCCTAAGCTGGCGCTGTCGTAAAAAAGTTGAGCGCCCCATAAAATGTTGCGAACGAAGCATGGAAAGAAGCATGCGCAAGAGCAGGGAAGGGAATATAGGAGAGCCGACCGTTGGAATGCGTCTCCCCCCACCACTTTTCGCCTTTTGCATGCGCCAGCCTGCCTGAGCCTTCCCGGTTGAAGCGAAGGAATATGGAAAGGGGTGGGTGAGTGAGGGAACGAAAAAAGTGTAAGAGGCCTCCTGTACGTGAGGGCGTAAGTGAATGAAAAGCCCAGCCTCCCCCGGAACGGCTCCTATTGACAGCTGGAAGAGGTGGTCTGAGGAGGGGTTCTGGACAGGAGGGTTGGGGAGGAAGCCTGGAAGAGTGGTGGAGCGAAACTGAAGGCCTGGCGGGAGGGGGGAAGTGTCAATTGGGGGGGCCCTGGGTTCCTATCGTAGCCTTCTATTGCGCATTTCCCCCCTCCGCGAAGCTGGAGGAATGGGAACATGAACCTGAGCATCCAAGGGACAGGAGGAAAATGGGAGTGCAGGGTGATACGTAGGGTGAGCTGTGCAGGATGAGGTGTGTAGGGACAGGAAGGGAATGTTGCCCCCCAATTGCAGTGGAGGAAGAAGAGAGGCCGCAAGGTCCTTCAACCCCTTCCGTCGCCTCCTCTACTACGGGACTGGAGGAGGAGGATGGAAGAGGGTGTGTATATAGGGCCTTCCTATAGGCGTAGGGGCAGGGAACTGAGCCACACGTAACGCCCGCGCGCGACGCCAACCAACCACCTCTCCTCTTCTTTCTCTCTCACTGCGCCTCCCAAGCGCCTCTCCTAAGCACCCCTCCCCAAGCATGGCAGTGGAGTAGATGGTCTCCGGCATGGACTGGGAGACTGGAATGGAGGTTGGCGCTATTACTCACAGCCCTGTCTGGCTTACAGCTGTCCAGCTAGTACTCAAAGGGGCCGCATTCCGAAAACGCCCCCCGCCTCTCCCCTGCGTTCGCGTAGATCCGTCTCAGGTTGCGCCGTTGGGGTGGGCTGGCGAAATGAGAGGAGGGGCAGGAGGGAGTGGATGTAAAAGGGGCAGTGAGACACGCGCTGTTGCGCGTCAGTTGTCGAAGTCGTGCAGACGTTTTTAGGGAGAGAGAGGGGCTGGATTGCAGGTGATTGCCCAGTACAACTACGCGGGGACCTCCGGAGAAGACCTGCCCTTCAAGAAGGACGAACTGCTCCGCATTGTCTCCAAAACCAAGGTCTGCTCTCTCTGTGGGAATGGCTGATAGGGAGAGAAAAGAGACTGCTTAGGACGTGAACTGGATTCGGGCAGAGAATCGAGAAGGCTGCGAAGGCTTGGTCCCAGCTGCCTATGTCCGTCGTCGACCGCGCATGCTGCTGGAACGCATGGAGTTCTTCCACGGAGATATCACACGCCAGCACACTGAAAGGCTTCTCAAGGTTCGCCCAGCCCCTCTTTCTATTTCCATCCTTGCCCATAGGAGGCGAATTTGAAGAATGAAGAGGATGGGCGGTATCTAGTCCGCCACTCCACCAATTATCCCGGCGATTTCACCCTCTCCATAGCCTTCAAGCGCGGAGTGGAGCACTACAGGTCTTTACACTGCCTCATGACCTTAGCAGCCTTTCATTTCTCACCTAGCCTATTCAGAATACAACGGAAGAACAATGGCATGCTGACCTGTGACGATGAAGAGTTCTTCCAAACCCTCCCAGAGCTCATTCACGTATGCTTCCCCTCAAAAAACCCAAACCCTCCCCAAAATAACCTTCCTTGAAGCATTACGAAGAGGATGCGGACGGCCTCTGCTGCCGCCTCAGCTCTCCCATCCCTCGCAAAGGCTGGGAACCCCCGCCCTCCCCCCGCCCCTCGCCCCAGGTTACCCCCCAGCTCCCTTCTGACCCTTTTTTCCTCCTTCCACGGCTGACAGAGCTTCTGAAGGGCTCGGATGCCGTGGATGCCCCGCTGAGCGAGGCTGGAAAGCTGCTGCTGGACTCCAGCTGGACGATTGCCAGAGACGACCTGGCCTTGGGGGATACGATTGGGAGGGGCGAGTTTGCCGACGTCCATGTGGGGACATACAGGGGGCAGAAGGTGGCCGTGAAGGCCATGAAGGCTTCTTCAAACTCCTCCCTGGCCGACTGTCTGATCACAGAGGCTTCTGTCATGACGTTTGCCATCCTCTTACCTTTTATTCGTCCCATTTTTGGCAATTGGCCCCTTTTTCCAGCTCCTTGAGGCACAAGAATCTCGTGCAACTGCTCGGCGTTGTGATGGATAATCTCAGTGGTCAGCTTTTTCAAGACTAAGATTGGTGCAAAAGAAGAGGGTACCCTGGGCTTGCAGACATCTGGATGGTGACGGAGTTCATGCCGAACGGGAACCTGGTGGACTATTTGCGGTCCAGAGGACGTCAACTCGTCACACCTACTCAGCAGATCTCCTTTGCTTGGTTGAACCTTTTTAGCGATAATTTTGATGGTTGGCCCAAGCCAATTTGATTTCGCAGTGATGCCTGCGAAGGAATGTCGTATCTGGAGTCCAAGAGTCTAGTTCACAGAGACTTGGCTGCGAGGAACATCCTACTTGCAGCAGACATGTCTGCTAAGGTGCTCAAAATTTATACGCTAGCGGAAAACTCATAAACGCAGGCCACACCTAGGTGTCAGACTTCGGTCTAGCCAAGGCTGCGAATCATTCGACCAGTGCAGATGATGCCAACGGCAAGTTCCCCATCAAGTGGACTGCTCCTGAAGCCCTACGATTCAGCGTAGTTTTTGTCTCCGCCTCAATTTTTCTGTCCAAATTCAGCTCTTGCCATACTTCAGAAATTCACCTCGAAATCCGACATGTGGTCCTTCGGTGTCTTGCTCTGGGAGATCTACTCCTTCGGCCGAGTTCCCTACCCTCGCATCGTGAGTCCCCCCATCATTCTTTCTCCCCATTTCCCATCCTCATCTCTGCCCCTCTCTTCCAGCCCATCCAAGACGTGGTGCGGCACATCGAGAAGGGCTATCGCATGGAGCCCCCAGACGGCTGTCCTCCCGAAATCACCACCCTCATGAGCCAAGCTTGGTCTGCCCTCAACTGCTCTCAGGCTTCACTTTCTCAGGCAAGCTGAAGAGGAATTACAGGGCTCTGGAGCCCAAGTCCAGGCCGACCTTCCGCCAAATGCTCGTCAAGCTCAAGACATTCGAGGCCGGCGCCATCCTCTCCTAAGCCCCTTCGCTTTCCAACACCCTTTTCCTACCATCTCAGCAGAAATCACTAGTGATAGCGGTTCGGCAAATTTTGTGCAGAGAGCATTTATATCTTGTGTTTGTCCAACTATCACCCAAACGAGGTCTCTACTTTTGGTTGCCCTCCGAGTCTGTGCAAGCGGTGTAAATTGAAAAAGGGCCTCCGTGAGTCTTTGATAGATCCTGCTCCTTTGCATTTCTTTTCCACTGCTAACTGGAAAGAGTTCACTTGTGAGGCAGGGCAGGTGTGCAGGCCTTTGCTTCCCTCCTCAAATGCTGCTTCCATCCTCCCCTGCTCCTTCCCCCTGTCTGGTGCTTTGCTGTCCATAGAGAGCCTTCCGTTGTGCATTGCCAGTGCTCCTCTCTTTCCTTCCCGCGTCCTTTCTGAGCACATCAAACTGCTCCGTTGTGATAGCTTTCGCAAACCTCAAGCACAATATCCAGCCTCCGCGCTTCACTTCCAGTTGCCAATAAATGCTTCCAAGATTTGAGCAAAGGCAATCTTGAGGCCGATTCAAAGCGCCCAAACTTATCCTAATCTTGTCTGAAAAAGGCATCAAATGTGCGAAAGAGCAAAATTGCAGCTGTGAATAGCAGATGAGCCTGTGATAATTCAACCTCATGTCGTCCACTACATTTCACGTGGACCACTTAGAATCAGATGGCTCCCACCGCCACGAAGTAGGCTCTTTAATTCTTCTACAGCTATCTGAGCCATTTCGGCAACAGCCAGTCCGCATAGCACAAATACCAGCCAGCCCACTTTCACGCCCACAACCCCATGTGTCCAGAAAACCTAGCCAAGAATAATAGGCATGCCTAGACACTCCCTTACCAGCCGGCTTTGCCAGATTCGCCTCAAACGAGTTCCCCCATTCTCTCATCTGCCTCCAGTCACAACAATTCTATCAATCAATATCGATCAATCCATGTTTCCAGTGCGGCAGCGAGCCAAGCAGCAGCAGCTCGGACTCCATCCATCTGCTTCCCGGAGAGCTGGCGGCCTGCCACTGCGACAACGTCCTCCTCTACACCCCCTTCGCGGACGAGGCGGGCAGCGACAGCGCCGCCGGCACCTTCGGCAGCCTCACCGCCACCAACTTCCGTCTCGCCTTCCGTCCTGCCACTCCGGCCCAGCCGGCAACGCCTCGTCTCTCAAGACTTCGTCTCCTGCACGACCAGCAGGACCTGCCGCTGGCCGCCATTCACAGCATCGCAGTATCCACGCTGGCCGGCTCTAGTTGGGAGCTCCTGAGCTAGTGGGTAAAGGCTTTCAGCAAAGGAAGAGGGTTGCAGATCGTAAGTTTCGCCAGCTCACAGCACCGCTGTCGGGGCTGGAGCACGTGTGCGAGCTGCAGGTGGTGGCCAGGGACTTCCGCGTCTTCATCTTCAGCTTCAAGGTCAGCTTCAAGGACCCACTGCAAACCAGGGCTGTAAAAATAAAAGGAGTAAAGATCAATCAATCTATGAAATCCCTGCTCTCGTGTCTCGTCTCCAGTAAAAATCAATAAATCAATCAATATATCGAAGTAGGTATGCAGGCTAGTCAGTTTGCGGGCACGCTGGTCAACCAGCTGGTCTACTTCTCTCGACCAGGCAAGCTGGACGCACTCTTCAAGTGCCGCTTGGAGTCCTCTGGCCCAGGTTGGCAATCGAATGGGACTGAGAAAGGTGGAATGGAGAAGGGATTGAAGCTAGAGGAGAGAGGGTGCCCAGTTTCAACGACGCGGAGAGCTGGGAGTGGGAGCTGCGTAGAACCGGCGCCGCGGCGCATCCTTGGCGTTTGCATCGCCTGCCAGCAGAGCCCAGAAGAGTGCCCAGGTTTCTGCTCTCTCTTTCTGCCTTCTCTGCAAATCATTTTTAAATGATTAAAATTTTAAATTAAATGATCATCTGCAAGATTTGTGGATCCAAAGAGAATGAATTGCCAGATTTATGTATCCAAATTAAATTATTTAATGAATAATATTTAAAGGTCAAATTTGTGATTTTCAGACCCGCGACACAAAAATCGAACTAGCAAGCTCAATACTCAATGAAATCTGTAAATTCCAACTGTATGGCAACCCTATAGATCTAAGGTAGTTAGTGATACCTTTTAACCGCAGATTTTTCAAAGCTTTTTTTGATGCTAAATCAGATCCAAAATGAAAATCACGAAATTTCAAATTTTCATTTTTTTCAAAATTGCTGATTTTCTGTGCCGTAACTACCTAGGCCAGCCTCAAAACTAGCATTCTTTGTGAAATTTTGATCTAGAAAATGCCTCATGTTCTCCAAAAAACTGCTGGCCTATTATGACTTTGCTCCGATTTATGTGCCCACCTCTAGATATGCCCTATGTTATAGCATAGGGCACTTTAGGAAGGACTAAAATTTTGCACTAAAAAACTTCCTGCTCCTCAGGAAATCAATATTGCTCAATTTCCTCTTATGAGCTAACTACCTTAAGCCTTACGCAGGTATTTAGTAAGCAAAATTGCTGGGTTTCAGTTTAAATTTATGAACAATTATCCAAAGCATGAGGGCAGGTCAAGAATTAGCCCTATGCTATAACATAGGTCAAAAATGACCAAAAAATTTTGGACCTTGAATTTTGATTCCAATGGCCTAAATCGTTCCTCTAGCATCAAATACACCCAAAAATATCATTTTTGTACCCAAATTTTAAGTATTTGGAAATTTGACTTTTTAAAGATTTTTGGCCAAATTTGTCTCAAACCAAAGAAAAACTCAAAATAATGAGATTTTGAAATAATTTTTATGCCACCGATTCTCAAACATATCAAAAAGGCTGTCTTAATTTGGACACATAAATCTGGCAATTCATTCTCTTTGGATCCATATATCTTGCAAGCTGTTCCATTTGGATCCTTTTAAGTCTGTCAAGTTAATTCGTCTGCATCAATCTCGTCTCTGCAGTTATCCAGCCTGCCTAGTCGTGCCCGCCGTGTTGTCGGATGATCAGATTCGAGCTTCCACTGAAATCTGGGCCGCTCATCGATTTCCAGTATACCAGAAAAACATGCTCGCCTTGGCCAAGGGATAGCTAATCTAAGGTCTGGTGCTGGAGCTCTAGAGGTGGAGCCAGTCTGCTTCGGGGCACAGAGCTGGCCTCCTCGCCCTCCAGATGGATGGAGGAGCAGCATCGTCTGTGGCACCGTTCCTTCTCTTTTTTCACCCAACCTCATTCCCATCAATTCAATCACCATCTTTGCCAGAAAGCATCCGCGATGCCCATCCCACTCGAGAGCACACGAAGCAGATTGAGGTCGACGTTAATTTGAAAGAGATCAGCGCCGCCTATCGCGAACTACGGAAGCTCTGCGCCATTCGTAAAGCCCTTGCATCATCTCCGAAGGGGAACCAATTGAAGCAATTGGCCACAGACTCATGGGCAGAGTTTGGGGCAGGTGAAGAGCGCTGGCTCACACGGCTGGAGACCAGCGGCTGGCTCCTGCTCCTCTCCCGCCTTCTCTCCACCACCAGCCTCGTCGTCGCCGCCCTGGAGAAGGACATCTCCGTCCTTGTCATCGGTCAGCAAACCCCCCCAGCAAGACCTCTGCCTAGGACAACAAGAAGGGGGGATTGCAGAGGCAGAGGGCGGACGAGACGTGGCCGCGGCAGTCTCATCCCTGAGCCAGCTCTGTCTGGACCCCTACTACCGCACCTTGGAAGGCTTCCAGGCTCTTCTGGCCAAGGACTGGTGTGCTTTGGGGCACCCGTTCGCTCAGCGTCTCTTCGGGCTTACTCAGCAAGGACGCGTCACTCAAGGAGTTGTCATTCGCTTTGAGAGGAGGTAGAATGAGGGTTAGGAGAGGAGAGATGAGGGTTTGAAGACGGAGTGTCCGGTGTTCCTGCTGTTCCTGTGCGCGGTGCGGGAGTTGTGTCGGAGGTATCCGGGGGACTTTGCCTTCAGCGTTCATTTTCTCATCGCCCTCTGGGACCTGGCTCTTTCTGCATGCTCACGTCAACTGGCCGCAAACGAACCAGGCGACTGGCCTGTCCTTGAGCATCATGCCTCGAGGTTCGAATCCTTTCTCCAGCTCTCTGTTCGAATAAACAGCCACCAGTCTTTGCCAGCTGGTGCATGGAGCTCTACTACACACCGGAGTACTGCCAGTTGTTTTGGAACCCGCTGTACAAGCTGCGTCATGAGGTTTTGGTAGGTTGTTCAGAAGGAAAGTGGAAACCAATCGAATGAAAGGTGGCTTCTCTACGAAATGAGCACCTTGGCACTGCGAGACCCGGCCAAATACTCGACCCGCTCATCAAACTGCCCTGCCTTGAGCTGTGGCCGGAGCTTTTCCTGCGCTGGATCTATCCAGCTCACATCCTGTTCATATTTTGATCTCCCCCAATTTATCTTCCATCTTCTGCTGCCTTTGCAGGAATGGCGGAGAACTGCAAGAGCATCTGGCCCTGGACAGACTGCAGAAGGAGATGGGCCGCCTATTGCGTCAGACCAATGAGTCATTTCGTCCTCGCTTTCCCATCCTGCTCCCACTTCAAAGAGAAACTCCAGGCTGGACGGAATGAGCCCTGAAAGACTCAGCTACCGCCGGCTGGGGCCCAGTCAGGTGGGCCTCTCCTCCGCCTTCCCCTACAACGATCAGGCTCCCGGGCTGCTGCCTCGCGAGTGCCTCTTCAAGGCAATCCAATCATCCCCACAACCTTCTGATCTAGACTCAGCTGCTGGCAGGTGAAAGAGAGCTCGAATCTGATGCAGCGGCGAGCCTCCATGTCCGACTTCCGCCCTGCCGCGGACTCGCTGAAGCGGAGGCCCATCGCCATTGCAGCAGCCAACAGAACTGCCGACTCTGCCCTCCTTCCTCTGCCCAGCCCATCACCGTCTCAGAGTTTTCGTCGGTTTGGCTGAACCGCTCTCTTTTTCATTCCCTTTCAACAACTGGCCTGGTTCTACAGAGGAGGCGAGAGAAAGGAGCTGACCAGCAGTCCTTCCCCGGCTCGTCTTCGCAGCATAGTTTTCGTGGAAGATGAACAGGTGAGCAGCAGTTCAATATTAGTCGCCTAGTAAGAAGGAAGGAGCAGGGTGACCCTAGGCCAAACGCTATGCGGGTAAAACAGAATCAGAGCTGTCTGCGGAGTCCAGCAAATCGCACGCCAAGTTTCGCCTCAACACAGCAGTGTGATCTTATTTTGGGCCAGAATGCCAGAATGCCTTTTTGCTCCAGAGACAATCCGCGGGAAGCTGCTTCTCATTTTGCTAAAGTGTTTGTTGTGCCTTTTTACACCACCCATTCTAGTGTCTCAATCACGTATTACCTGTGATGCTTTTACATTTGTGGTCACTGCTTCTTTTCTTTGTCCAAGCCTTGCAATGTAAGAAATCGGAAGATTTGATGCGTACGTAATTTGATGCGTAAGGCATAGCAAGCTAAAGCAATTCAGTTTGTCATCAAAACGATACAATCATCGGCCAATCATTTCAATCCGTTTTTGAGATCCTCATGATTGGGGACAGCGTCTTTGCTTGGCACAAAATACGAGGCAACAGCTTCTAGAAATTGCGGTTCCCAAATTTCGAAGGATGCATATTTTATCCTATTTTTGAATTACAGCATTTTTGACCGCGGAGCGGCCCGAAGGTTACGGCCGGCCGCGGAGCGGCCCGAAGGCCCGTCTATAGAGGTTACTCAACTTTTGTCCTTATATATATATATATATATATATATATATATATATATATATATATATATATATATATATATATATATATATATATATATATATATATATATATATATATATATATATATATATATATATATATCTGGAAATGCTGTCCACGGGCGAATTCTCAACGGATTGGGACAAACTTTTTTTTTCCTGAAAGGTAATGCAATTTTAGGAAGATCTGGAGGGGTAGACCCGGTTTCCGAGCATTTGAAACATTACTTATTTGGGTAGAAAGGTTTAAACATTGCAATATACAGTTTTTGCGCTGTAGCACCTGTAATCTTGAGAATTGTACAGACAACTTGAGTTTTTTGACCGCGGAGCGGCCCGAAGGGCCGCTCCGCGGTCTATAGAGGTTACTCAACTTTTGTCCTCATGTGTATATATGTATATATATATATATATATGTATGTCTGGAAATGCTGGGAACGGGCGAATTCTCAACGGATTTGGACAAACTTTTTTTTTCCTGAAAGGTAATGAGATTTTAGGAAGATCTGGAGGGGTAGACCCGGAATTTGAACTTTTGAAACATTACTTTTTTGGGTAGAAAAGTTGAAAATTTGGGTATGCTGTAAAAGGCTCAATTCTCAACGGATTGGGACAAACTTTTTTTTTCCTGAAAGGTAATAAAATTTTAGGAAGATCTGGAGGGGTGGAACTGTTTTCCGAGCATTTGAAACATTACTTTTTTGGGTAGAAAGTTTGAAAATTTGGGTATGCTGTAAAAGGCTCAATTCTCAACGGATTTGGACAAACTTTTTTTTTCCTGAAAGGTAATGAGATTTTAGGAAGATATGGAGGGGTGGAACTAGTTTCCGAGCATTTGAAACATTACTTTTTTGGGTAGAAAGGTCGAAAATTTGGGTATGCTTTAAAAGGCTCAATTCTCAACGGATATTGACAAACTTTTTTTTTCCTGAAAGGAAATAAAATTTGAGGAAGATCTGGAGAGGTTTGACAAGTCCCGGAGCATTTGAAACATAACTTTTTTAGGTAGAAAGGTTGAAAAATGGGGTATGTTGAGAGCTCCGCGGTCACCCATTGCGCTCTGCGCCATATACTTGTTTGTTCACAAGTCGTATATAACGATTCCAAATATGTGCTTACTTTTGAAAATGGTTGAGAAACCACAGACTTGCCCTCTTGAGTGACAAACTTTCATGCATGACAATAGAATCAATAATTAGTAGCAGCTGAACGGCTGATAATTGAACAGAACACTTGAGTTTTTTTGTTCACAAGTCGTATACAACGATTCCAAATCTGTGCTTACTTTTGAAAATGGTTGAGAAACCACAGACTTGCCTTCTTGAGTGACAAACCTTCACGCATGACAGTAGAATCAATAATTAGTAGCAGCTGAACGGCTGATAATTGAACAGAACACTTGAGTTTTTTTGTTCACAAGTCGTATATAACGATTCCAAATCTGTTCTTACTTTTGAAAATGGTTGAGAAACCACAGACTTGCCCTCTTGAGATGCAATGTTCACCCTCACAGCAGAAATTTTCCTTAATTTTTGGATTTTGCTACATGTGAAGGTGTAAGCGCTCCGCGGTCACCTATTGCGCTTTGCGCCATATACTTGTTAAGCCATTAAAAGTAGCTCTCTTATGAAACACCATCCCAGCACTCTCAGCACTCGCAGCCTTGTATTTTGTTTATTTTTGGGGAGAAGATGGGCGAAGGAGGCGGCATCACAGCGATTGAACTTTAATTGATCTCTTTCATGACTCGAGCGTAGTAGGCGTTGCAGAGTGAGCTGCGGCAAATGCAGGATTTGAAGGTGTAGCGTCGATGGAGTGGGTGGAAGTAGAAGAAGCGACAGCTGACAACCTTCCAGCCGCCAAAGTTTAAAGCTTCCTGCCGGCTGCGCAGACAGATCTGCTGCGGCCGAACCTTGGCAAACCAATCGTCGCCTACTCTGCGGCCTGCTCCCTTCATTCCGCAGGCATAGCTGCAAACTATATTTTACTCTCTCTTAACAGCCATCCTACTACCATCATTAGCCACTATCTTTCTTTGCGTATTCCTGCCAGTTTTCCTTTTTTGTTCTATTTCTTTATGGTTCTCCCAGAGACTGTCTCAAAAAATGTTTGATGGGCATGAAAATGGCGAACCAATTATGGTCCTTTAGATCATTAACGGGACCAGCTTTAGCGATGCTTTTATGTGCATCGACATAGCAAGAAATGCCCAAGGTCACCGGCAACAGACACAGGAACAGCGAGATGGACAGCCCAGCTTTCATATTCAACTTATGTATCCAGGTTTAGTTTAGAGCTCACTTCATGAGAAAATGCTAAACGAAGGCGATGTCGAGACAGCCTTTTACAAAGATTCTCATCCCATGGCTTGGCCATGAAAAGAAGCTAGCAACAGGTACTTTTTTTTTATTTTTCCATTCAATAAATTTACAGGGTGATCGGGATGGTTTTGTCACATAAGTTTTTGATTGCCATTGCCTTCATAATCCGACTTGAAGTGAGTTAACAATGCGAGGTTAAAGTCCTATTCATGGCTATATATCCACCAATTTTTGCGGTCTAATTCAATGTTTACCACAAAATGGCAGATGATTTAGTAAAATTACCCAGAAAAATGTAAAAACGTACAAACTGTACAAACAAAAATTGAATGATAATGAAGTGGTATGGAAATTATTCAAGGGAATATAGGTACGAGCATAGAACAACAAAGGATGGCACTGGTTGGCACATATTTACTAAAATTACAGTTCCTTGATTCCTATTTCACGTCATTGATATTGGTCCATCTAAAAACTTTACTGCTCATTCATAAATAAGGCACGCTCATTTTGGCACAAATAGGGTAAATTTTGCGACTGAATGAATACTAAGCTCACAAGCAAGGTAAAATACAGCAAACAAAAAGCGCTGGCAAGAAAGCAAATAAAATCTAGATTACTTTGCTTGCTTTGCGATAAATGTGAAGCTTGCGGATGACCAAGGCGCCAACCTGCTCTCACGCGTCACATCCGCTTGTCCACGAGCTGCAAATAAAGCAAAACTAAAAAGTCATCCAGAACAAATGGGCAGAAACATGAGCAGCGAAAATGGCCAGGGCAGAGCGTGGACGACCGGTGAAGCGCGGCGGGAGGCGATAGGCGCCCACTCCATAGCCGAAGAGAAAGCAGAAGAGGCTGGGCAGGAAGGCGAGAGCGGCGAAGGCAGCCTTGCTGGCCAGGCTGCCCTGCTCAAGTTGGTAGAGGGCGCTGCCGGCGGCGATGAGGACGAGGCCGAAGGGGGTGCTGATGGTCCAGGTGAGGCAGAGGTAGTGGCTTGAGCAGACGGCTACCCAGGGACTCCGAACTCAGCTCCTGCTCCAGCTCCTCCAGGAATGGCCCGATGCCCTGGCAGCAGACGACGCCCAGGAGGATGCCAGCCGCGCCCATGGCAAAGGTGAAGCCGTTGACGGCCAGGACGAGGATCTGGAGCATGAGGCCGCCGTGGGTGGTCACGAAGGGGGCGGAGAGGAGGCTGAGCAGGAGGAGGAGGAGCGGGGCCTTGGGCAGGACCGTCGGGGTGAGGCGACGATAGGAAGGCTCCTGGAAGGCGGCCAGGATGGGCTGGAAGTAGCAGATGTTGTAGGCCAGGAGTTTGGAGGTTGAGGAGGCAGGGGCCGGCTGACTGGCTGGGCGGGAGGGGGCGGGCCCAGTCCGTCTACTGCCGCACCCACGGCTGATGGCTGTCGTTGCAGGAGGAGTGGTGGAGGAAGGGCTGGTGGAAGCGACCGTCGGGGGGCAGGCGGCAGAGGTGCGGCACCTTGGCCAGGGGCAGGTTGAAGGCGGCAGCAGGGCCTTTCAGGGTGCGGAGTCGGGAGGGGAGGCTGGAGTTGAAGTAGAAGCGGAGCTGTTCACGGCAGGCGGGCTCCAGCTGGGCCCTGCTAGGCTGGTAGAAGCAGCGCTGCAGTTTGCTGAGGTAGTCAGGGAGGTGTTTGAGTTGGTAGCAGGCTCTGGCGGCGTAGAAGTGGTAGTGGAGGCCGCGGAGGGATGCCCGGTGGAGTAGGCGGATGGGAGGAGGACTGCGCGCGTGTGCAAAGTCGCGGAGAGGCTGGGCGGATGTGTTGCCGAGGCGGAGGCAGGCATGGAATTCGGGGACAGAGAAGCAGTTGGGCTGTTTGTTGAGGCCGTAGGGGCGGACGTCTCAGTGCCGCCAGGCGTCGCAGAGGAATGCGGCACAGATGAGGATGAGCTGGCAGCTGGGCCAGGAGGGCGGTGTGGGGGACGAAGATTTTGGCGGAATTGAGGGAGCGGAGGGGGGCGAGGCCGCTGAGGGCGGGAATCCAGTGATTGAAGAGTTCCAGGTCGGCTCGCCGATGGCGAAGATGAAGAGGAAGAAGGGTATGATGATGTGGAAGGTGGTCAGGCTGGAGATGAAGACGAGGTAGGCCAGGTGAGCGAGGGCCCAGCTCTGCTTAGCCGGCTCTGCCATATCCGCCTTGTCCCCGCTGCTTCAGTCCACAATGGTGGCCTCCGTGTCCGCCGAGTCCTCTGTCACCGCCTCCATGCTCGACATTGCTGACTGCCTAGACACCGTGCTCTCCATGGTCTTGGACTCGGTTGCTGATGCTTCTTCAGGACGCGCCGCTGTGCTCTCTCCACCGTCCTGCTCCTGCTCACTGATGCTTCTTCACTGCTTGCCATGCTGCTTCTTTTTGCGGATTTCTGACCTCCGCTAGACCTAACTAAACTAATTTATCACTTAATAATTTATTGCATGAGCATAACATTTGCGTAAGTTTTTATCCCAAATTGTCCGCATAAAATATAGTCATTTATATTATTCTTGTTCCAATATACTAGCAAGCTTATGTTGATAATGCTTTGCTTTTTGCAAACTTGAGTACTCGGAGGCTGAATCTCAGCCGTTAACACATGCATCGACCATGTAGAACAAATGCTCAGTGGAGCAGACAGCTTAGGGTGCATCACATTGGCATGTCTATTTAGCCCATTAGCATCTGTATTAGCCGGCAGACCATCTTAAACTGTAGGGAAATAGAGCAAGCAAAATGCTGTTTCTCTTCTTGCTAAGTCTTGTTGGGGTAGGGGCAGTGGAGCAAAGCCAGGCCCTGGCCAAATGTCAGCGGGCTCAGCCTCATTACGTCCTCTCTCACCTCGCCTGCTACTATTCTCCAACAAAAACCCGGTGACTTTTAGGCCAGGATTTTGATAGTTTCTAATTTTTGCGCAAGTAAGAAGAATATGGAACATTAAAGGTTGACGTGGATAGATGCGATGCGGTCTTGTGAAAACAATGGCGGTCGCCTCGCAGTTCCCTTCACACAGGGCATACTGGATGGCTTGCACAAGGTTCTCATTGCTTGGATTTTAGGTATTTCAGAAGCCTTACAACACCTATCAGCTAAGAACATTCGCCAGTAGCCTTCCTAACTACCCGCAAATTTTGTTCTATCTTAGTCTCAATCGAAATTCCCAAGCAGCGATATCAAAACCTGAAGAAGGGCCTCGTCTTTTGTATGCCTAATTTAGTTTAGAAGTTTAGAAAGAAACTAAACAAACAAAATATTTTCAGTTTTCATAAATATTTAAATTTTAGCTTTTAACGATGGAGCAGTCAGTCAAATCTAATTCTTTGCAGCATTTCCAGTCACTGTTCAAGGGCAGCATTAACAGCGGGTATGCGTTCGTAGGCGGGGCCAGAGTGAGCTTCCTTCGAAAAATTCACCACCCCTCAGTACCACATCTTACCGCCAACATCACTGACGACAGCCTCTTCCATTTCGCTCCTGGCAACCGTTTACTTTTCCATCCACTGCTCTCCGACCTACTGCGCTCCGCTTGAAATTGTCCATTCATTTATGTTTGCAGCCAAAACTTAGTTCTGCTGTCCAAAGATTAGCAGCTGACAGAAATTTGAAAAAGCCTGAAATGCAAAAAGATTATTTTACAAATCGCAAAAAACTATTGCAGTGATCGAGAACAATAGTCCGCTCTGGTGCGGCACGGAGCCGAACAATTGGGGGTCGCAGGAAGAGAAAGTGCTGAGCATCATGCTCTACCCCGACCCCAACCACCCCAGCGGCTGCCTCAACGATCTGTCGCCCTCCGTTCGGCGCCCCTACATCTGTGAAATTCCCAAAGGCCCCTATAAGCTGTAAAGGTTGACCACATGTGAACCGCATTCAGTTTGGCTGAATAAAATAGCGCCATAATAAAACATTCCAGCGGAAATATAATTGCTTAATATCAGCCGAACAGTAAAATGTAAAATCCAATTGATGCATGCATGTATAAGAAAGCAGGAATGGAAGTAGATTTACTCAATGTATAGAAATAAGCAGGCAGTACATTTGACAAGAAAATAAGTGCCAATCCCAGAAAGACACATTTTTGTAGTGTTGTCTAAAATTGTCTCCCGAAAGGAGAGCATAGCAGTTGCACAAGTTCTGTTTTCAATGCTGCATAAGTTGCTATACAATTGGGTGGCGATATAGAACGATTGGGGCCTAATCACAATCAGGTTTCAGCAAGAAGTGTGCCAGCCAAAAATCATGCCAGCCTCTCTGGAAAAGCATTTGCCGAAAGGAGAACTTCCGGCAGCTCAAGCAGAACCATCGGTCTTCATTTGGCCCTGTGTATCCGCTCCGCTTTCGCACCACCTACCGCCTGGCACCAATCCTTTCACCGGCGCCAATTACGCAAAGAAAGCTTTCCCAAAGATCAGTCAAAGAGAACATGAGCACCAAGGAAGGCGATATAGACAAGGAACCTCAGGGCCCAGGCCGGCTATGGCAGGGCGCCCTAGGGCGAACCAGGGCCAAACTTCTAGCAGTCAACGCTCTGCTCCATCTAGACGCCCCCAGCGACAGCCATTTGCATCGCCTTCTATCTCGTCTAGACCTGCACGGACTGGCAGCTTTCCTGCACAGCCACAAGCTATCGCTTTTTTTCCAGGCCCATCTTTGGCCAGGAGTGTTGGCTGGTCATTTGAAGGTCGGCGATCGACTGCTGTGGACGGGGATTCTGCTGGCGGGCTTGATGGCCCTGATCTATGGACTGTGGCGCAGCGGAGTGGACTTCTATCGGAGCCCCATCATCACCAGCCTGGAGCTGGAAGCAGTGCAACGGCTGCGTTTGCCCCAGCTCACGCTCTGCCCCACCAACCCAGTCAATCGATCCAAGGGCATCAGTCTGGGGGTTTTTAAGGGGCGGTTTGTGAGAGGATTCAGAGGGGGTATTCCACTTCCCAAAAATCAAAGGTCCTGGATACACTAGAACCTTCGATTTTTGGGAAGTGGAATACTCCTCCTACAAGGCCTCTCAATCCTTTCGCAAACTGACATTCGAACAAGTTGGTTTTCTAAGTTGGACAGAAGAGAGGAGTTTTTGAGATGGACACGCAGTGGGCTGGCATCTTTCGAAAGCCTTTGGCTGGGGCTGGTCAGCTGGGGCACAGCATTTCTGTTTGGCAGCGTCTGCTGCCGCCCGCTTGGGACGCTTCCAATGCCTCTTCTAAGCCTCCGCATGATTTCCAAGTTCTTTCGTTTCATTTTCGAGAAACCTTTTTAGCTTAGCTTAAACGAGCTTTGGAGGATTATATGTTCAAACTCGGCTACGATTTGGATGCCTGGATGCTGGAGTGCTTGTTTCATGCGTCCTACTTGAACTGTGTCGATATTTTTGAGCCCTACTTCCACCGAGATCATGGTATTGGCTGGTGCTCAACTTCTGTCGTAGTCGTCAAAGGAAGAGAGTGCAGGAAAGTGTTGGACGAGCAGGCGAGAACTTTGGCAAACTGCCCCAGGCGTCGGTCTAAGCATCGCCCTGGACATACACAGCCAAGTGCGTGGTCAGCCACTCATTCATTCAGTTTCTCCTTCTCTGCAGGAATATCTGGACGAAGAGCCTGCTTCATTCGACGGCGCCTATCTCTTCATTGACGACGTTCGCTCCTTCATTCTGCCATGAGGTGAAAACTGGGTCATGCAAGCAACTGCAGGACTTGGAGCCCGCATCATTTCAACCGCTCCTCATACCATCTGCCGCTTTTGTGAAGGTTTGGACAGTTTTTTTTCATTTCAATAGTGAGAGCGTGGAAATCGCCAGGTAAAGCTGGACATGCAGCAGAGCCATCTGCTCAACTCGCCACGGCATGGCCTTTTCTGCTCCGGCCAAGAATCCAGCCAACCTCTTCAAATCCTCACAACGTTGCTTCATTTTCAAAAAGAAATTTTACTTTGATATTTTCTTGGCTGTTTTTAATACTGGTACATTTACTTGGGGAGAAGAAATCTGCGTAATTGAAACAACTAGGTTTAGTCATAGGCTGCCGGCTTTGCAGAAATAGTAAATTTACCAATAGTACAAAAATAGCCATTATATTTCTGAAAAACATTTAACCTCTACGCGCATTGGCAGAAAGGCAAGCCGACGAAGTTGCATGATGGACTGCTCCATGCAGACTGTGCTCAGGCATTGCCAGGGCTTGCTGCCGATGGACAGGAGGTTGTCATTTCATCCTCCCACATTTCTCATCACACACACCCTCCATCAACCTAGGTTTGTGAATGAGAGCGCTCAAAGCTTCATGGAAGGCCGCGACATGCGCCAGCTCGTCAACTGCTCTCTGCGAGCTGTAGAAGAAGGAGTGAGCTGCTTTGAAAGCCACAAGAAAGGTTGCAAAGGGCGCCAAAGTTGAGGCAGAAAGGCTGGGGGAGTGTGGGCGGGGCTGTCGGGAGCCTTGCGAGCTGCGTCACTATGGGGCCAGTCTCAGCTACCTCCAATTTCCCTCCTATCCGCTGGCTCGTCGATTCGCAGTCAAATCCCTCCTAATTCGAGCCCAGTTTTTAACTTCAAACCCATATACTCCCGCAAAACAGCTTCGCGAAGAGCGCCTGACAAGGGACCTGATCATTCTGGACATTGCCTATGACCAGCTGGCTTATACTCGCCTGACTCAGGTTTTTCTAGGTTTTTGCTAGGCCACAGCCGTCAACCATTGACGGGCAATGATTGCAGGCCCATTCCATGACGCTGGATACCCTGGTCGCCAATTTGGGCGGGCAAATGGGCCTCTGGCTGGGGGCTTCACTTCTGGTTGGCGTTGATTAGGGCTTTTCATTTCTAGTTTCTGAAAATGTGCGGTGAATGATTCGTTGCAGACGTTAGTTCAGGCCATATCAGCCCTGTCAGGTGTTTTGGTTCACTGGGTTCAGAGGCGTTTACGCATTGCCAAAGTTACTGGGCCCTCACCGGACAGCAGCATTTGATCACCTTATTTGCTCGCACACAATGTGATGTGCATGTACATAGAGAAAGCCTCTGCGTGTTCGCCACAAGACAAGTTAAGCATTTCAAAAGATTGCAAAATATAAAAAAAACGCCGTTGTTAACTTGTGGAACTTGTTAACAACATTACTTTTGGAAATATGCAGTGTCAGTCAAATTCGTCAAACATATCAAAATCATGCTAATTTCTTGCTGCGGAGTAAAGCCCAAAGGTTTGGACAAACCTAAATATAACCATCTGTTAGCCAGAAAGAAACTGGCCTATTGAAGGTCCCTGCTGTGCAGTAAAATGTGAAAGATTAGCCAAAGCTAAAGATAACTATCTATTATCCACAAGAAAACTGGCGTATAAATGAGCACAAAATTAACCACACGCATCTCTGCAATTACCGTCCACAAAAAAACAGGAAAATTGAAATTGGACTTTTATTGAATTTTCCCTATGCTACAACACATGACATTTCAGAATTTTTTTCTCAAAATTTTTAATCAAAATTGAAAAAACGGCTTAAGCCAGCATTTTTCATTCACCAACCCCTAACCATGTGCAAAAAATCAACCAAATCGGTGGAGGTGGTTCTGCACGCATTTGACCTTTAACAGTAGTTGAAGAGAATTTGATGGGAGCGATGGCTGCGCAATGGATCTGAGTACTCTGCGGTGAGGCTGAACCTATGTCCCAGCTATTTTGCTACCATTGTCTTCGCCTTCACTGCAAGCATCAACTTTCTCTATTCAGTCCTAGCTCTTCGTAGAAAATCTTTTTTGCTTAGTTATTAATCTTACGAAACAGGCGGAACAGCGCTACCCGGCAGGCCCATTTCTTCTTCATTTGAATAGGGCATAGGGTGAGGTCCTGGGTAGTTGTAAGGGGCCCCATTCGGAAATCCTCCCTGCCAAACACTTGAGTTCAGGCCAGGAATTTGCCGCCACCGCTTTCACAAAAGGCTTAGATGAAAGCTTCACACAAGTGATTTGGCCTTAAGGCTTGGGCTTAGGTCAAGGTAAAAGATAAAGGCGGTATAAGGTGATGCTGAGAGACCATTGAAGAGGTGCATCTTCCGGCAATCAGGTCGAGGGCTTGATGGAGGCTCGAGAGCAGAGCAAGGAGATCGGCTTCTGGATAGCCGCTAAATAAAATTTATCATTTTCATCATTTAGATGTTTGATCGCACTCACCTGCTCCACCCGGAGTACGGAGGAGGTGGTAGATCGTCCGTCGTCATTTGTTCCGCCTCTGAATTGCCTTGGCTGTTGGCCGCGTCCGAATATTCGCCCTGTCAAGCAATCGAATCTGTGCCAGGTATTAACCGCAAATTCACTTCTTTTCCGAAAGGCTTGGGCTTAGGTTAAAGCTTCAAACATAGGACTTAGGTTAAGGATCAGGCCGAGGCTTAGTCTTAGGTTAAAGCTTAGATAATGGTGATACAGTGATGCTGATTGCTGGGAGACCTTTGAAAAAAAGGCATTTTACGGCAAATACCAACTAATGTGGCAAATACCATCATCTGATTTTGAAAGTTCGAGTGCAGCGTTTGGTCGTCAGGAATGTATCCGCCGCTTACACTAGCCGAGAGCATCGCCAAAGACAGCAGCAGGCATGCTATTAGCTTGCTCATTTCGGATGGTCTTTCGAAGGGGCCGAGCACGATCCCTGTCTTTTATACGCCATTGGATTTGGTCTGGGCGACCGGTTTGTGCAGTTTTTCCGACTTTCTATGTCTGGGCAGGAAGACAAAGCCTTGATGGATGCACTTTCAGTCCTCGCAATCCAGCCAAAATTATTGCTGGAAACAAGACAAGCAATCAAAATTTCCCCCTTCGTGTGCAATTAGCTGGGTCTGCGAATCTACTGCGTAACGGAAATAGAATGATAATTAGCTGCTGCAATCACTGCTGCCTCTAGATCTGCTTTGGGAGAAGGGAGGTGGTGCTGTGAGCAATGAAGGAGGCTCGAATTCGCTCGAAAAGGGCAAAGGAGAACGGCAGAAGCATGGCAGGCAGACAGAAGCAGAAAGGCGTGATGTAGTTGGCTCAGCTGAAGTCGTCTGGGTCCGGCTGGGGGCTCGGGGCATTGTCGCGGAGAAGGAGCTGGTACGAGACCCAGCATCTCTGCCTGTCATATGGAAAGAAAGCGAAAGGAGCCGAAAGAAAACTCTTTTTACAAAAAAATTTGTTGATGTGTGGATTTTCGGATTGATCGATATGTGCAGTTTGTAAAGCGTGCCTGCCCAAATTTTTCCAGTATAAAGATTTCCCTGCTCAGGCTGGCTTTGTTAACGAGCCAAGAAAACTGCGCAATTGTATTTCCAGCCCCACTTTGCAACTCCATTTCCTGGGCTGACCTGCCTGACCATAATTCTAAGTTCGGCCCAAATGACTACCCTAGCCCAGTTCATCGAATGCAACCGAGCAAATCTCCAACTAGAGCGACAAGAGGAGGAAGCCCAGCATGCGTCAGCCTCTCTCCTCCAATGCATCACAGCCTGACACAGCCTAGCCCAATTGCCAGGTCTTTGGTGGAGAACAAATCGAAGCGAGAGCTGGAGGCCAGCGGAGTTGGTCTGTCCAAGCTGCATCTGCTTGGTCTTCGTTCGGGTGCAGGGGGTCGCTGTATTATCCAACTGGCCGCTTCGCCCAACGCCGATCGACCGCTCAAAGCCCATCGCTTCAGCAACGGTTCCGCCCCCCCCTTTCAGAACAGTGGTCAGCAAAAGAAAGATGAATGTGGGAGAAAACGGAGAATGGCCTGAGAAATATAGATTGCTTTGTTCGTCCCCTTAGCTTCGCGAAATTTCTCGTCCTACATGCAATAATTCCATTTTCCATTTGCTGACCATTGCAGGGAAATGATTGAAGAGGATAGGTATTAAGGTGATATTGTTGACGTGGCCTACAGCAACGATCACCGTCGCAGCCTTTTCAGCGCCACCGTCTTGAGCGTCTCTGAAAATTCTATCACTGTAAAACTTCTGAAAATTTAAATATATTTAAAAGCATCGAAAAATATTTTTCAGATAGCCGCAGAGCCTTCGGAAGCGGCCGCCGTAGAATCCAGCAGCAACTGCACCTTTTTCCTCCTCCTGGCCGTCAACAATGTCACTCACAAGCGTTTGATGAAGTTAGATGCAGCTAGAATGCGGAAGGACAAAATTAGGCAAACCAATCGAACCCACAGATGTATGGATGAGCTGGAGTCAGCGGAAGATGCTCCTGGCTGGCCTCTGGTTGAGATTCTCTTCCACACCAAGTCCATGCCGCCCGTCCCTGGTTCTCTTTCAGTCCGAAAGACAAATTGTGGACCTAATTTAGCTCAAATACAAACCAGATGGACTGGCAGAGCCGCGGTGGCTGGGCGATTTGAACTGCTGGCAGCAGGAGGCTGTGAAGCTGGGGCTGGACCAGCGGGTTCCCTTGGCCGTCATCCACGGTCCGCCGGGAACAGGTTCTCTCTGCCTCTGCTCAACTTGAATCATTCAAGAGCGCATTGGAAGGCAAAACTTCGACCCTGGTGGAGATGCTGAAGCACCTGGTTCTATCCGGCAAAAGGGTAGCCAATGATTGGCGGACGAAAAGCTTCTGAAAATGAATGAGTGCTTTGAAGGTGCTGGTATGCGGGCCGTCGAACATCTCGGTGGACAACGTGCTGGAGCGCTTGCTACAGCCACCCGGCGCTCTGACCCAGCAGCAGCTGCTAAGGCTCGGTCACCCCGCCAGGACCACTCCCTCTCTTCGAGTTTCTGCCTCCCTCATATCCTATATCTGCCTTTCCCACATATTCAGCTTCATCCTCAGGGGCTTACCTTGGACGTCAAGCTGGAGTCCGGGGATCAAGCCCCGCTGATGCGCGACATTCGAGCAGATATGGTTCGTTAAAGAACAGCTTTGTTTTTTCTAGACAGAAATCATCATGATTCCAGGACAAGGCGCGAAAAACGCGAGGCGGACTGCGGGAAATGGGCCCACTGCGCCAGGAGCTCAAACGGAGAGAAAAATGTCAGTTCAATAAAAATCCTTGCAAATGTGGAACTAATCTGACCTTTTACGCATCATTTGCCCTAGAAGGCAAATTGTTCAGCTGTCTGTAGCCAGTTAGGTTGCAGTGGCCATGGCGTCGGTGCTGCAAGAGGCCCGGGTCATCGGCTCCACTCTCACTAGTGCCTCCAGAGAGGGCGCCTTGAAGCACTTCCATCGTCTTCGCCTCCACTTCGATCTGGTGGTCATTGACGAGTGCGCTCAGGTCCAATCTACCCCCTCTTCTTCCATCTCAAACTCCCCTACCCTCCTTGCAGAGCGTGGAGGTGGCAGCTTGGCTGGCCCTGCTGCAAGCACCGCGTGCCGTCCTGGCCGGCGACGATTGCCAACTGCCGCCCACCGTTCTCAGCCAGGCTGCGGCCAAGGCCGGTTCGATTGCCTACCGTGGGAATGGTGAATTATTCATACCTTTTTGTCAATCAACTATAACTCAAGATCTTGATTTATAGTTGATTGAAAGAAAAGTATGAATAAATCAACACCCCCTCGGGACCTGCTCTAAAGGATTGGAATCGATGACCACCTGAATGCTAGGCTTGGAGCGGAGCGTGATGCGGCGCGTGAGGGAGGAGGTGAAGGAGGGTCAGGAGGGCTGGCTGAAGCTGCTGCGGACGCAGTACCGCATGAACAGGGTCATCTCGGACTGGGCTTCAGAGGCGCTCTACGAAGGCCTGCTTCAGCCGGATGACTCTGTTGCTCAGCGTTCGCTAAGGTCCTCCTCTCAATATTGCATCATTTGGATGCCTTTGAAAGGTGAAGAGCATTTTGAGAGATCTCTGCTCTCATGGCTCACTGGAAGAAGACGAGGCCTCGCCACTGTTTTGGATAGATACAGCCGGGCTGGAAATGGAGGAGGTCACGGTGCCTGATGGGGAGTCAAAGGCTAACATAGGTTATTCAGCTTTTGTGAATCCATTAGCCTGCGCCCAATCAATATTGAAAGCATTCGACAGGCGAGGTGTATTTGGTTTGGGCGCATGTGACGCAACTCATCTCCGCTGGTCTTCAGCCCAGTCAAATTTCCATCATTTCTCCCTACAATCTTCAGGTTTTCCCTTTCCCCTTTTGTACTCAAACTTCCAAAACCCCTGGACATTAGGTTGAACTGCTGCGAAGCCATCTTCTCGCCTTGTTCCCAGGCCTCAGCATTCGCTCCGTGGACGGATTTCAAGGCCAGGAGAACGAGGCCATCATCATCTCCCTCGTCCGCTCCAACCCCAAACGTCCTCATTCATCTATTCTCCTCTGTTGCAATCCGCCACTTCTCTCCGCATGGTAGGTGTGGTGGGCTTCTTGGCCGAGGATCGCCGCCTGAACGTGGCTGTGACCCGAGCTCGACGTCAGACGACTCTGATTGGGGACTCTGAGACTCTGGCCCGCCATCCCTTCCTGGCCCAGCTTCACGCCTTCGTCCTGAAGCACGGAGCCAGTCACTCTGCCCTCGAATACCAGCGTTCCCTATTACTCCAGTCTGGGAAGCCTCAAATAGAAATGGGCCTATTTGAACAGAACAAATCGAGGCCGTTCCGTTCTGCATCGATGCCGCGGACTACGCTTCACCAACAGCGGCCAAAACTAGCTTGCAACAGCCGCCTTCCAAAGAACCGCGACCGCAGAAAGTCAAGAAGACACCAGCTCCCACTCAAGCTCCACGCAAGCTCCAACCTGCCAGTTCGAAAGACCCAGCACAAATAATCCCACCGAACACCGATGAGCTCGCGAAAGAGGAGGATCCATGGCTGGAGGAGGTGACTGAGAAGGTTTCTTTGCCTCCTGCCTTCAATCTAGGCTTTCTGCACCAATATTATCCTCAGGTTGGTGCTTGGGAGGCATCGAATGAGCAGAGCCTCGCCTTCCCCGCCAGCCTGAATGCTTGGCAGCGCCGTTGTCTGCACGAGCTCGCCGAACAGCGCCAGCTGCAGCACAGCAGTCGGGGCACTGGTAACCTTTGAACTATATCCCATTCTTTTTTCGGCTAAAGACTGATTTTCGAGGAAATGAGCGTCACATCGTCCTCTCCAAGACAGCACCATCCCCGGCAGGTTCAGAGGCTGCTCCATCTCCCACATCTACTTCAGCTGCGCCACCCACAAAGCAGCCGCCTTCTGAGCCCGTAGCATCAACTCTTTCCAGAATTTTCCTGGCTAAGGTACCACTATCTCTTGGCAGGCGACAGCAAAGCAGAAAGGGAAGAAGAAGCAGAAAAGTGGATCGAAGACAGTGGATCTGCTGGCAGCTGATCTGGACGATGCTGCCTTTGTTCGAATAGTTTTTTGCAAGCACTACCCCAGAAAAGTGAAGTTTTGCTATCAGCTGGAGGCAGCTGTGGCGTCGGCTCGCGTCTGCGCTTGGCCCAAGTGCCAGCGCTCTATTGCGCTGATGGGGCAGCGGTGTCCGCACTGCGCTGCCACTTTCTGCCTGGCTCACGCTCAAGATGAGGTTGGCTTCCATTTGCTGCCTTTTTAGAAATCGTTATCTGATCACCCAACCCAGGTGCACGGCTGTGGAGATGCAGCCAAGGCTGCTGCTCGTAAGGCTATCAAGGTATTTGTTTTGCTTGCTATATATGCATTGGTTTGCCAGTTTTTCCATTATTTTCTCTTTATTGTAAGATAGGGGAAATTCTGGCACAAAAATTTACTTTTTTAGCAATTTTTCTGCTTTCAATTAACACGATTGTTATCTCAGCGTTTGAATGATCATTTATTTTTTATTGCATTGTTGTGCAATGTGATCTTTTCGAAAATTTTTGATGAGGATTCTAGGTGACTTTATCCGGTGTGGGAGCTCCATCGAAAGTGAATGAAGAAAAACGTGCTCAACTCAATGCCAAATTGAACGCTAAGAAGGCTCAGGTTGCTAGAGCTTCTGCTAAAAAGCCTAAGTGATAGTTGATGCTGATCTTTTTAGCATTTCTTTGTGTTGCAGTTCTGTACTTCTTATTTATGAGCCTGCTGGATCAAAAAAAGTTTTACCAAAATCAGCAAATGCAATCAAAACGGAGATAAAATTTGCAAACATTAGAAATGATTCTATACATCATACGAGACTAGCAAAAATCTCAGCTTTACAACCGGAAAATAGCAAAAAGCAAGATCATTACAACTGAAAAACTGCTAGCATTTCAGTTAAAACCTTTGGTCTTCCAAAAAATCCACTAAAAAAGATCCTGAAAGAACTTTTCCAGCCTAAGCCAGGCCAGCGTATAGATCTCATCATCGGTGAAGTTGGGAGCTGAAGCAAAAGAAGGGCTGCATGGAACAATTGAAGTCTATTGCTGGTTGGCTCTTCTGGGATAGCTGGGGTTGTTGGGTTGAGGAGGGCGTTGAGGGGGCGGCGGACGCTGTTGCCCGCCCACATCGCCTGCTTTTGGACTGTCCACGAAGAATACGCCGCCGTCACTGGCGCAGTAGGTGGGGCACACCCCTGCCTCTCCCGCACGTCCCGGCGGTCCCTCTGGCCCTGAAGCTCCCTGGTAGCCATCCAGTCCCGGTGCTCCTGTAAATCACAGAGCCTTCCATCTTCGTCCTACTCTATCCATGCTTTGCCCCATTCTCAGCTTGCATCTCACAGTCCCTTAGCTTCACATACCCGGTAGGCCGCGAGGTCCATTGGGTCCGGGCGGGCCTGGGGGTCCATCGTCGCCTGGGAAGCCTTGGGGTCCTGTGGAAAAGAAGCAGGAACTAGCGTAGATGAAGGCAAGTGAAGGCTGAAGGGAAGCAGACCAGCAATGCCCTGGGGTCCAGGGTCGCCGGGGTCGCCCGGGTCGCCAGGGATAAGCGGTGTAGGCTGGGCGGGGATGCCTGGGTCGCCTGACTCCCCGTCCAGGCCCGGATTGCCGGGCGGTCCCGGAGGTCCTCTTGGCCCTGCTGCTCCTGCACAGACAACCGCACTCCGCATCACCTTCCAGCCTCGCCTAGAAGAGCTATACCTGGGCGTCCATTGTCACCAGGCAGACCGGGGACACCGGGTGAGCCGCGATCCCCAGGCGGCCCCGCCAGACCCGGGGCTCCTGAAAGCCAAGGTTCAGTAGGAGGGAGGACTGAGATGAAGGCAGAGGGTGATGGATGCCTGGAGGTCCGTCTGGGCACTGGGGGCAGGGCGCGGGCGTGATCTCTTCGCAGGCCCGGGGCGGAGGCATGCCGGGCATGCCGGGGGCGCCGGGGCGGCCGGGGTTGCCGGGCTTGCCGGGGATGCCGGGGCGGCCGGAGGAGCCGGGCGGTCCGGGCAGGCAGCAGCCTTCACAGCTGTCTTCAGCTGGTCCTGACGGCTGGTAGCCGGGTCTTGTCGCTCCGTAGCTCAAAAAGGCTCCTGTCCATTTATGAATATTCAAAGCGATAGATTGGTATTAGATTTATCGAGGAGAAATTTGGTAAGAAAACTTCGAAACAGGTACCCAGCTTGTCGAGCTGTTCGATTTTGCAGCTGCTCCTGATGATGCCTCAGGAAGGAGACTTCTTCCCAGATATCTGTCGATGACTCCTGCAACGTCAAACCATTTCTCACTAGAGCGATCGTCATTTGCTGGTCAACTCATTTCAAGCCATGTCTAGCAGAAGAATAGAAGAAAGAACTTGGCAATAGTCGAGGTCGGCGGACATGTGGGCTTGTATATGCTCCACATAGCGATAGGCCATGGGCAGGGTGATGCAGACGGAGAGGACGGAGACGATGGCGAAGCCAATTGCCGTGTACGCCACCGCCCTGTACGCTTTCTCTCTGCTCTCCTCGTCCATCTCCATCCTTGCCTCCTACCTTTTCTACCTTCAATCCTACACCTTCCATCACTTCAACAAAAACGCGCCAAATCCTTACTGGCCCTGACCTAGATGGCCAACGGATATCCAAAAGGGGCCTAATAAATCCTGCCTACGAATATCCGCCCCAATGACCAGGCAGCTAGTGGCACTAGGCGTTGTGGATGGGAAGGTAAAGGTAAAGAAAAGGGTACTACGCCTGCAAAAGGGGACGCCTTGTACACTCGGGGAGGAATCGGCGGGGAACGGGGAGAGGAGGAGGGAAAATCCAGCCCCCCTCTTCTTTTCAACGCCCCTTCCTCCATCCAAGGTGGATAGCGACCCTGTAACCTCCTATCACCCCCTTTAGACACCCTCCGAATTCCTACCCCCACCGTCTCTACTTTCCCACCAACTCCCCTCCATTCTAGCGGCGGAGGAAAACGCAATACCCATCCTGTCAGCCTACAGAAGAAGCTGGCCTCAATGTCTTCATCTTTCTCCCCGCCCGTCTCCACCTCGCCTCCCCTTCACTTCTTCACTCTCCCCTAATCACCAGCACGCTGGGGGCACAAAAAAGGCAGGGAAAGGAGTCTAATCACATTTGCCGCATTGCCATTGAATGCCCCCTTATCCCATCTGTGGAAACAAATGGCACCTGGATTTGCTGGGAAAAAGAAGAGGCATAAATTGGCAGGCCTGTGCCAAAGAACGGCCCTCTTCTCATCCTTAGAGGAGGAGCAGGGGATGGACAGGCCCAAATCTGGGCCAGTCTTGAGGTCGGATACGTCGCTGGGCGCCTCGCTCTTTCAGACCCCTTTCCTCCAGTCCTTTTCTTCCCCCTCAGGGTACCCCCCCGCACCCTCTGAGGCACCCCAACGTCTTGCATCCCTGCCCCTGCTCCCCTATTTTTGGACACGGTCATTCCCTTCACATCCGCGGCATTTCACGTCACACCCGTTTTCACACAACTCCCCTATCCACCGCATATCCCCCCACAGCACCTATACCCCTCCCATATCCCTCCCCCAATCCACCAGGCCCATTCTGGAACGCTGACTCTCCTTGAGGCCAGGGCCAACAAGTCAGGCGGCCCGTAATAAGCCTCACTACACCCTTCTTTTATCACTCCTCGCCGCCAGCCCTTGGCCTCAGAACAACCTGGCCCTTTTTCCTACACCCAACTCTCCACACACATCCCCTTTCCAACGCCCTTCTATTCTATCCCCTGCCAGAGTTTCATTTTCCCTGCCTTGCCAGAACTCTGACGAGAACTGAATGCATTCAAAGCGTCGGGCAAAGCCACGTCAGTGGTGACAAATGAGGGCGAGGAAGCGGGGAGGGGGGAGTGGAACGGATGCGAGGTAGTCAATTAGTGTTCAACACCGTGGAATGTGTTGCCTTGGCCAATTTGGACACGGGAACACCTGTTGTCTACCCCGCCCACGCCTGGCCACGCCCCGGGCAATGCAGACCGACGGCATATCGCACCTTTCCATCTGCATCACTCTTTACAAGAACTGGACAAAAGATCGCCTCTCCACCGCAATCGGGCACCATTACAATGGACAAAGTTGGAAATGGCATTTGTGGGGTAGAAACGATATAGTGACGCAGAGTAACATTTAAAAAAGTGCTAATTTGGGAAAACCGCGGGAAGGAAGGGTAACAATAACTCAGGCACAGAAAAATAGGTTTTTAGGAAGAAAATTTTTGAGAGATTGTGTGTGCCATGTTTTCAAAGAATGGACTTCTTTTTGTGAAATACACCAAAAAAGAGAATATGTTTAATTTGCTCTGCCTCTGCATCAAAGCATTAGCTTAGAAGTAAAATATGCAGATGGATTGCTTTCGTGCCGATTCGACCAAAGTGCAAACGGGGCGGAGTAAATCTGAGAGGAAGAAGAATGCGAGGCAGTCGATCAGGTGGGGAAAGGGAAGGATGGTATGAACCCCTTTTGGCCAGGGTGTCCGTTCCGAAATTAAAACTGGGCAAGGAAGTGGAATGGGCGTGGGTGCGGGCTAAGGCTGGAAAACACTGCGCAGGGGTCACCAATGCACCCTTTCTTCCACCGTTGATAACCCCTCCCATCTCGACGCCTACCCCAACGGACTCCTATTACCAACCGACTATAGGTCGCTTTCATAACACTACCACCCCCAACATGTCCTCATTCCTTCCCCCTAGTTCCCTTTTTTTCTGCTAGGACTGATTTTAGCCAGCTGCTTGGATTTGGATGTGGAAAAGATGTGGAGTCAATTGAAGTGAAAATATGGACTAGACGATAGAGTGGAAACGGTGACGACAGAGGTGTGCCGGGATGGACTGCGAATCCAACCGAGAGCGGCTCTATCGGCTGGTGATCGGGAGCTCCCTTTCCTTCGGCCTCGTCTCCATCCTCGGCGCGGCCATCTCCCTCCCCCTCCTCCTCAACTACTCCGCCCATGCACAGCTGAGGCTCGACCAGGAGCTCGCCTTCTGTCAGGTTTTGTCTCCCCTCTTTACCTCCCATACTGACAGGCCAAGCAGACATTCTGCTGCCAGGACTCCGCGCTGGAGGTGTGGGGCCAGGTGTCAGCCATCCGACTGGAAGCAGAGGAGCTGCTGAGTTGGGAAAGGAATCGAACCAGTCGACAGGCTGGCTATGGGCCCCCGCCGCCCCAGTACGACCCCTATCAGTTGGAGCCGGAGGAATGCGAAGGTTCAATTCAAACTCCTTTCTTCTATTAACTGCTCTGAGCGCTTTGAATCATAGAATGCTGCATCCCGGGCCCCAAAGGTGCCCCTGGTCCGCCAGGACGCCAAGGCTCTCCCGGTCCCCAGGGACCCGACGGACCTATGGGACCCTCCGGCAAAGGTCCCTCTCCATCCTCCCTCTAACCTCCCGCCATCAATGAACTTTCTTTTTGAGGACCGCCGCCTTGCATAGCCCCACCGCAGCTGGCCCCCTGCCCCGAGTGCCCTGCCGGCCCCACCGGAGAGCCTGGCTGTGAGGGAGAGGTTTAGGGCCAGTCTTTTCCTCTGTTCCTCTAAGGGGACGTTTGTGATTGTAGCCAGGGGACCCGGGGACGCCGGGGCGACCGGGTGAGCCGGGCAAGCCGGGCGACACCGGCGACTTCGGCCCCCTCGGCGAGCCTGGACGTTTGCATTCGCTCTGGGTTCTGCTCAGCTGGGCCTAATGTCCTCTGCTGCTGCAGCCCCGGGTCCGCCGGGCATCGATGGGCTGGCGGGGGATCCAGGGCCTCCGGCTGCCGGCGCTGTCCTCATCCCCGGCGACCCGGGTACACTCCAACCTCATTAGAGCCTTTCTAAAGCCGCCCTGTGCTTTTGAGGCCCTCCGGGAGAGGCTGGAGATCCCGGCGTCAAGGGGCCCAAGGGCGCCAATGGGATGGACGGCCTTCGAGGTGCTTTTTTCTGCCTTCATCCCTCCCACAAACTTCTGCCTGCTTCTTCCACAGTCTTCTTGAGCAGTAATTTCATAAATACAGGCCATGTGGGGCCTCGAGGACCTACGGGACCCACGGGGGAGCGCGGCTACCCCGGTCCACCTGGCCCTGCTGGCCTGGCTGGCTATGCTGGTGCCCTCCTTTTCTCCCATCCCCCTACTTCAGTCATTCAGCAGCCCTGGGGGTCTCCAGGCAAAACCGGGGAGCCGGGAGTCTGCCCCACCTACTGCGCCAGCGACGGCGGCGTCTTCTTCCCGCCCGGACATCAGCCGCAGCCCTCAGACTCTGCCCACCAACAGCCTGCCTCCTCTCCAGCTGTCGATGGATACCAGGACCAGGCTCCCTTTGAGCAGCCCAATCCCTACCCACAGCCTGATCCTTATCACCAGCAGCCACAGCCAGACAACTATCATCAGCAACCCCAGCCAGAAAATTATCAGGAGCAACCCCAGCCAGAACATTATCACCAGCAACCCCAGCCCGATCCGTACTCGGAATCTCAGCCAGATGCTTATCAGCAGTCGCAATCGGAACATAGACCCTACCAACCGGCCCCTCAGGAACCCTATGACCAGGGCGGTTATGCGAAAACCCAATGAATTTGACTGTTTATATTAAGCTAGAGGCCAAAGGTGTATTGCGGAAGTTGCCAGAGATTTCCTGTTTTACTTTTTTGCTAGACTTATTTATCGTATGCGATTTCCGTTTTCAGCAGGGCTTGCTTTGCAAATGGCATTTTGTGGAATTTTGGATATTATATTTTGTCTGAAGGGATCAAGTTTCAATCTTCGTCTGCTTGAATAGAAACAAAGCAAGACCATGGACAACAGCTTCTAAAAGTCAAACTCGTTCTCAAAAACAGCAAAAAAACAGCAAGAGAACTCAGAAAAGTTACCTTTTCAAACAACCAAGTTTTCTCACCATCATTTTTTAAATTGGTCATAATCGATATAGCTGAATTTTCGTGGTTTCATTCATTTAGTGTTGATTAAATTTTTGAACACTTAAAATTTTAGAAGCTCTGTTGTTTAACTTTTCGCCATTTAGTTGTTAATTATTGCAAGTTTAAATCTCTAGAGAAACGCAAGGAATCAAAGAAGAACATGAAAACATGGAATTAGTTTTTTACTAAAAAGCCGTCAGTATACTTGGTTCTGCACAATTGACTGAAAAAAACGCAAAGTTTGCTGCGTTTTTGTTATTTAGATTTGTTTAACTTTGGCTGCAGTTTCAAATTCTAAACTTATGGCTGACAAAAAAACGTAGCGATGGGCTTATGGTTTTTGCGTCTACTTCCAGTGGCTTTTCGCAGTTTGTTAGCCAATTTTACCACGTCGACGTTTTCAACGTTTTCGAGCTTGTCCAGAACCTGGAACTATTCTGACACTTCCACCTGGAGCAGGCATTTCCCCGCCTGTAACGAACGCTCTCAATCCCCTATCAATATTTGTCGGGAAGATGCTGCCGTCAATTCCTCCATTCCTCCCCTCAAATTTAAGGTTTTGAACGAATCTACTCTGAATTCTGTGTCACAAAAAGAGAGACCAATTGTAGAACTATGACAAGGAGTACGGAAACCTGAGCGTGAGCAACAATGGTCATACTTTGAAAATCGCCATGCCAGCTGATGATGCGCCAGAGCTTAGTGGCGGAATTCTGCCCCACACATATCGCCTTCACCAGCTTCATTTGCACTGGGGCACTGTGGGTCCACTTTCATCCTTTTGTGTCTGGGAAAGTACATTTTAGCTAGATATTTTTGGCAGACCATTTTTGGTGCATTTGATCAGAACATATTCTTAGGTAATAAAATCGATAGTAAACTTTGAATTGTAGGGAAGCGACAAAGGTTCGGAGCATGCTTGGGGCGGCCAGCACCTGTCCGGAGAGGTGCATTTGGTCCACGTGGTGAAGGGTGAAAGCATGAATTCTGCTGCAAAGAAACCAGACGGCATCGCTGTTCTTGCCGTATTTCTGAGCCTCAATCCATCCGCCCACACTGATGCTCTCGAGGCCCTCTTCTCCTGCAACAATAGCTCCCATCACACCACTTGGGCGGTCCACCTTTTTCAAATATTAAAACCACATATTTTAAACACGCAGCATAGATACTGATGTGATGTCTTGCAGGAACTCAAACGTAAATTTGTAGACCGCCTGAAGAGGCAGAATGAACACTGCTTTTTTAGGATCGCATATATAGAACCTAAATACCCGAATGAAGCATGGAAATTAAAAAACAGTCGAAAAGAAAGTGGAAATGCTTTGAGGATGAGCGCTGCAAGCTGAGCGCACCTCTGCGTCTTCAGTCACTGATTCCGGAAAGACGAAACTTCGTGGGCTACAGTGGCTCCTTCACGACACCGCCCTGCTACGAGTCCATCCTCTGGACCATCTTCACCCAGCCACTCCCCCTGGCAGCTCGCACCCTGCAGCACCTTCAGTCCCTGCACTACGACACCGCTGCTCAGCATCTCTCCCACAGCACCATCGAGCACTACATCCTCTTCAACGATCGACCCATCCAGCCTCTGCACGGGCGGAAACTTTGGCTCCGAAGCAGCGCCACAAAGCTCCCAAATTGCACTTGATTGTGAAGACGAAAATGATGCTTTTTGATGAAAGTTTATAGGCTGAAACTTGGCAGTACCACAAAATTAAAATAAACCGAAAAAAATAAAATTTATCTGGAAAAATTTTTTTGGGGGGAATTTACTTCGAAATTATTTTGACGAATTTATTTCAACGTCGTAGGTTTTTTGAGCAAAAGTTTTCTGAACAAGTCAAAAAACTATATTGTCAAGAATGATATTTCCATGAATAAAAATTGAAGTCACCAGTTAAATGCAAAAATTAGAAGCAGCGTTATGGTGGCTTCGAGTGGATTATATGGGACAAAAGTGAACAAGGAATAATGGATGAAAGTAAACATTTAAAAAAAGCTTTCGAAAAAAATAAATCTAATGGGGTTTTACGGAGGGTTTTACGGAATAAAAGAAAACCTGGAATGCTTGATCAAAACAAAATTTTTGGATTTTGGAAATTTTTGGATCCAATTTTTCAATTCAAAAAACGTTCAAAAGAAATGAATTTTTTTAATCTATGTAATCAACGTTAGAATTTTGATGTCGGCAGAAGTCATAAATGTTTGCGGGAAAATATATAATTTGGATTTAGCCAACAATTCTAAAAATGGAATAAATTCTTAAAAAACCAGTAAATGGGGCCGATGACACACTGGCGGTTTTCAATGTCGTCCAGAAATTCCTGCAGCTCAGCCAGCGGAACGCCTTCCATATGACCTTCAATGGATTCCACTGAGAATGACAATCTTAGGCTTAGCTTAATTTTCTTGCTTTCAGAAAACGCCCTTTTTAAAAACCCTAAATTCATTAAGGGTCACCACAGATATCTGTTAAACCACAGATGGTTGGTTCGCCAGTAATTATTCAGTCTTGGTTGCATTATTGTAATTTATTGTATAAACAGTTTATTATCAAAATATCACACCATCAGAAACCCTAATATAAAAGTATTAAAAATGATTCTTCCAAATCTTATGGTCATTTGGCTTGCAATGTTGCCAGAAACTGCGGCTTCCTACCCTATCAACCTCTTCAGCCAAAAGAGAAAATCAAAGAAGGCAGCGCTTATCTCAAAGTTCAAAAGCATTACCAACACATCAACGACAGTGGCTCCAAACGCGTCAACTACTTCCTGCCATGCAGCATCTTGTTCAAAGCCTAGCTCCCAGATCAATTCCACCACCTCCGCAATTGGATCCGAGGGCCCAGTGCCTGTACTGACTATTACGGCGGGAATCGTGATCGGTCTCTGCTCTCTCTCTGCAGCCCTTGCCCTTCTCTTCGTTCACCTCTACAAGCACCGTTTATCACGCCGCTGTTTGTCACTTTCATTCTGTGTGATCTTTTTAAAAATGTGGCTCTTCCTTTGCAGATCCGCCCACGCAACTGTCCGAAGACACGCAAGACACGCAAGCTACGCAAAATACGCAAGATACGCAAGTCGAGCTGATTATGGATGGTTTGTCTGTCAATCAGCCTATGTGTGTCAAAAACAAAGTTTTTGTAGGCAGTGGGATAGGGAGTGAAGGGACGAGGACGGCAATGGACTCTGGCTTAAAAACCTCCAATCTCGCGGCGCTACAAACCCTTTCCAGCCCCAGCCTCACCTAAAACTCACTTCTGCTTTTGCATTTCATTTTCTTTTCTTTATGCTCCTTTTCTGTATGAAAGCATTATTTCTACGTCAGTTGTCAGTTTTTTGTGATCAAACATTTTTAATTTGTTTTGAGTCAGCTGTTTTTAAGATCTACAATTGTTTGCATTTCCGCTAAAAATAATTCCTCTTCATGCAGTTGAAAATTGGGCGAAAACCAATAACTGCATACCACCCAGGTCGTAGAATTTAGATGTCTAGAGCGTTTAGGAGGGCAAGAGTAGTTTCATGAGAATAGGAAAAGATGTGCCTTGTTGCGAGGCAGTTCATGTAGGTTTGTGGCGATTGAAATGCGTGGGGGAAAAGAATGAGAGTGGGCTAAAATCGGCCAATCAAAACCAACCCCAACTGGATTTTTGGGAGAAGAGATTTAATTTTGGCTTGCCGATTGAACCATTTATGGCAATATTCGTAATTGTGTGATGTAAAAGAACTTAGTTTGCTTTGTTACCAGCATTTGTATTGAATATGTTTTGAACGAAATACGAAATGTTGTAAACATTCCATCAAAGCTGTCCAACCAATGACAATTCGGCTGGGATTCTTTTTTGTCTTTAGTGCCAATTTGGTACAGCCAGCTGCTGAGCAGGCTGGACTGAAGCCATTGAATGCAAATACATTGAGCGTATATCACAATCATCAATAGAGTAAAAAGCAAAAAGCTTTAGCGCAAATATATTTTTCCAACATAAAAATTAATACCTACCAAAAAAGATAAACCGAAGAAAAAACTCGACAAAAGAATCACTATTTCGTCAGACAATAAGAAGGATCATCACTCTGCTCATACATGCGGCGAATTTCCTTCATAGGCTTCAGCAGCACAATGGGCTTATCGTCGTCCCGCCGCTGGAACAGCATCTCTCCTTCGAACCATACGAGCTTGTGCTTCCGTGCTCGTAGCAGCATTCCCACCACCTTTCAATTCAAACTCTCGCCCTAGAGTATGTTTTTCACCCAAGATGTGTTCCTGCCTTGTCTGATATATAGTTGTAGATGTTGAACAGCTCGCCTGAAATTTTATTTGAAATTTATTGATTTTTTTGATTTTTTCGATTTTACCAAAGGTGATCCAAACAACATTATCCTCCTCATCCTCGTAGCCGTACTGGACGATGATTTCGCACAATTCGATGATCTCTTTCCCGATGTGATGGCCTGCAGTTGTAACTGATGCGCTGAGGTGAAGGAGGGAAAGGCGATATGAAAGTAACCGGCGGAAATGCCTCGTTTCTCGGTGAGGGAGCCTTGTTTGGGCCGTCCGTAGCTGGGGTCCTTGGTGTCGAACTTGGGCGGGACCCAGTCTTTGTGGAACACGTCCTCCTTCTGCTTCCACATTCACTCTCCCCAAAAGCTCATAAGAATCGCCTCAATGTCCAGCAAAACCTCTTCCGCCTGAGCCTTCCTCTCCTTTTCCTGGAACAGCGACAGGATGGTGCCGTGTTCAGAGCCTGCAATATTTTCCTTATCACTAATGGCCGTTTCTGTCATTTACAAGCATCCCAGGACAGCAAATTCATTTCAACTGCGAAGAAGACAAAGTCAAAAGGAAGGCGGTCGGGACTTTGAAGATTCTTTGGCTTAGGCGGCTTCAAGGCCTCGTTGTAGCGCTTGAATCGGTCGCCGACTCTTTGCAGCCTGTCCAGACGCTGGAGCACCATCTTCGGCGGCGAGGAGGCCGGCAGTGGAGAGGGACAACGCTCTGGGGCCAGCGGAATCAACGGCCCCGGACATGCCATCCTCTCCCAACACCTCACCCTCTCCTCCTAGCCTTTCTCTCACTTTGCCCCCAGCAACCTCCAAACACCAGCCCTCCCTCCTTCCACTTCACAACAACTCAAGCACCCACTAGGCCCCCGCGCAGGACTCAAAAAAGCCTGTCCACAACGCCGCACGGCGCCTTACTAGGGGAAATCAGGTGAAAAGGGACGAAGACTTTGGCTGGCGTCAGGGAAGGTCCCGAGGCATAGGTGTGTACAGCCGACGTAAACCTCGCCACATTCTTCGCCCTACCGCACTGCAGCTTCTGGGGGTGTGTATTCGCACGCTTCTTTACGCACACCTACCTTCCACCCCCCACCCCTGGCCACATCCAGAGTGGTGGCCAGAAATTGCACCTAAGGGCTCATTCAATTTTTCTCAAGCATTTGGAAGCAAACACGATTTCTTGAGCACCAGTTTTTGTTGTTGTAATAAAGTATGAAAAAAACAAGCATAGCCGTCCAGGATATTTAGGACACTATCACAGGGCATGCGTAAATGCAGGAGATGAGTATAAGTGAAATCTAACTTCGTCGGAAGAGGGCCATGGCTGGTGATTGAGCTGACTATGCTGGCGAAGGAAAGTGAGCTCTGGCGTTTGCTCTGAGAAACTGGGCGATGGATGGGCACGGGGGCCCGGGGCGGAATTTCTGCAGCTTCTAAGAGGACAGGGGAAGAAGAATAAACAGTTACTTTGCCCGCCTTCGAGCACACTTCAAATGCGCCAAAGGTTTTCCCGGAAAACCGGGGCTTTTTTACAGGACACGCAAGATTCGCCAGCGAAACGGAGAATACGAGTATGAGATAGTTAAATGTTTTGGTCGATAAGCAGGTAGCAAAGACATAAGTTGTAATGCAGTTCTCCAATTGGAATCCCGAAAAAGCAGGGCATGCTTTGCTCAGAAATAGATCGTTCGAGGCATAAAACCAAGGTTGGCCAGAGTGAAGGGATTGAGTGACGGTGCTGGAGGAAAAGCGGGAGCAGCAGGAGTTTCGGGAGTTTCTGGGGGGTGACCCGGAGGACGAGTAAGGGCAGTGTCTCGGCGACGCCTAGGTTCTGAAGTATGCATGACATATAGGGGACGGTGTTGAGGAAGATGGGGGCGGTCAGATGATGATGGACGATTCTTTTATTATTACCAAATAGTATGTGCAAGAATTGGTTTCAAACATTTTTGTACCGTACGCGATTTGTATCATTTCAAAGCATAAAATCGTGAATTTTAAAAGCGTACTCACTTCGTAGTTGAATCAAACAATGTTTTTATGATCAACATAGATGGTCTTATCGATATTATCGGCGGGATGTTCTTGTTTATAGGTCACACAGAAGGTCTGTTGACCTAATAACAAACTGAAACCAGTTTGACCCAGTACGCGAAAGTAAAGCGGTGGTCCTTGCAGTGGTGTGGTCCAGCGATGTTGGTTGGTCAAGATAACTTGCCTTTTCTAAAATGATGCTGGCAGTCTTGCAATGAAAGTAATGAAATGGTTGTTTAGGATCAGCTGGACTGAGATCAGGGATAACTCTTAATAACTTTTTATCATCATGACAGCGTAATATAAGTCATAGTTACTAATTTTGGAGAACCCTATAAAAGTACTCTTGATGAGAATTAAGTTTTGGAATTGCACAGCTTCATTCTTCAATAAAATTTAAAAAATGTTTTGATTCTTTTACATCGAAACAACTCATAAGAACGAAACTTCAATCATCACTTCCGTTTTTGCCCTCTTCGTGGGTGGTGGAATCTTGTGATTGTGGCTAAATTTGTCGCGTAAAATATTTGTTCCTTGTGTAAAGAGCGCCTCTAGAACCATCCCCATGATGAATACCTACTCAGGTTGTTCTGTTGAGGTCCCCATTGATACTCACACAGGTCACTTTTCCCACACGGTTGAAGCGACAGGCATTCGGGGCTCCTTGGAGAAATGTGTTAAACGTTTGCAAAATTTGTAATTGCATTTGCAAATCATAAATCATATCTTCTATCGTTTGTAAAAATTGCCAAAATCCTTTACAAATAATTTTGTTTGGTTTGGTTAATTTTGATTCGGCGCCAGAAAAAGGGCATCATTTAGCATTGTGTTTCGCATCTAATCTGGCTCGTCAAACCAACTCCCAGAACTTGAAACTGTACATCCGGATGATGTCGGGCCTGGCTGGGACGGGGTTGACGCAAGCGATGGTGGAGGCGGACCTTCAGAAGGCACTGGGTAAACCAAGCCTCAAGCTCAAGACTGCTTCCGCCAACAAGATCGGGGAGGGAAAGGGTTTCGCCTCCAACATTCTCCGGTACTCTCTCTCTCTCATAAGGTTTTATTGAGAAACATAAGTAGAGATTTGGGCATTTTGTAAATTTAATAAGCGTTATTTGATAAAGTAATAGTGAACTAGCATGAAATGCAGTATCACGCTGGAATACGAAGTGGCCTCTGAGGGGCTCCCTCCATCCGTGGTGGCCAAGATCCCCATGGACCAGAAGTTGGACGCTATCGTAGAAGGCTTCTCCAATGAGGCTAACGCGGATTCCGTCAGCAACTTCTCCTCTTATATCAGCGCCATGATGCCGCTCTTCCACCTTAAGGTCTTGTCTTTCGATTCTCAATCAGCTTTAATCACTACCAGTTTTTAAAGTAAGTAATCAGAAGCCTGACTTCATTGGGGTATTTTTTCCAAAACTGCTCGAATTTCGTTTCATTTGCTACAAGAATTTCTCAAAATACTTGCAATTTGATGAAGCCTTCTCTATTTTTTGTTGCTTTTCGCTCAAATTTAGGAAATTCGTCTTTTTCAATAAATTTTTTAGACAGAATATTGTTAATATAAAAAGGCTTGATCTTTTTAGTGTCAATATAAGTACAATATCTGGTACCATCGGCAGGCCAAATGTAGGACTCTTTTCTCCAAATTTTGTAATTGCCTCGAGCAAAAAGTCAAGGAAATACATCTACTACTAGTGGAATCTGCTTCTTGGACAGGTGCATTGTTTTTGGCGCGCAGTTCAGTGTCTCTTTCCATGCGCGCCCAAAAACATAATGCAGATGACGCAGCAGACTCCACTAGTAGTAGATGTATTTCCTTGACTTTTTGCTCGAGGCAATTACAAAATTTGGAGAAAAGAGTCCTACATTTGGCCTGCCGATGGTACCAGATATTTCTTCCACTTTTAATATAGTATAAAATGTATAAAAATAAATTTTATATTGTTGGTTATATATTTGGTTACGATTTTATTAGATAAATAAAAAAATAGTAAATAAAATATATCTATTTAAATAATAAAATGAAAAGAAAAGATTCGAAAATGAAAAATACAATGCAAATTTATTGGCAAACTAGCATTATTTTTGAGAAATTTTCTTGACTTATACTCAGAACAATCGATTTTTGAAAAGAGTTTAAATTTTGAGGAAAGGCTTTACTTTTGGCCTGCCGATGGTACCAGTTGTTTTCTCAAATTTAAATACACAAAAATGAAAAAGTTTGCCTGAGTAGGATTCGAACCTACAAGCTTCATCCATCTGTCCAATCGCTTACACCACTACACCACTGGTGCATATGGCTACTTAGTTCACTTGAAGATTTATGAATAAAAACAATAGATCAGGCACAGAGACCCGGAGAGAGGGGAAGGGAAAGAAATGAAGGCTGATGACCAGGATCCCCCCCTCCCAAGGCTTCTACCCCCCCCCCCCCTAGCCAGTTTTGGACCAACCAAGAGTTTTGGCCCCCCCCCAAGAGTTTTGCCCCCCCCCCCAAATTTGCCTTGTATTCTTGAGGTTATCAACTATGCATCGGGTGTGACTAAGCGCAAGATACAAGCAAGAACAGTATATGAGTTTGGTGACCACTATCCCCCCCCCAAATGCCACTTGGTGGGGGGATACTGGTCATCAATCAAGGGATTTTGGCATTTGGGGGGGGACTGGTCACCGAAATCGATGACCATAATCCCCCCCCCAAGTCCAAAAACACAAAAACTCGACTTGAGAGCATGATCATACGTACATTGATTACTGATTTTGGGGGGGGGATACTTACGAGGGGTGGATACTTACGTGGGGGGGGATACTTCACAGGTGGGGGGGGGGGGGTAAAAGCTTGGGGTGGGTAGAAGCGTTGGGGGGGGATTCTGGTCATAAGCCAAAATGAATACCTACTAATGTCCATTGAATAGATGCAGAGCAGAAGAAGGAGGAGGAGGGAGTTCGGACAAATGGTTTTGAGTGATTTGCTAATGATTGCTGCAACTTTCTGGCAATTTCACGCGAGTTTTGGTCAATTAGAGGATGCTCATTCCAATGGAAACAGAATGAGAGAAAATGGAGCTTCCTGTGAGGAGCAAGAGCCTTATCAAAATTAAGATCTAGCAATAACCCTCAAAACGTACACCTGGGTCAAAAAGAGGGGCTGGGCGCTGACACTGCGCTAAAGCTCCGTTCGCGCCAGCCCAATTAGTTATATCTGGTACCATTGGCAGGCCAAATGTGGGACTCTTTTCTCCAAAATTTGCAATAAGCTCGAGTAAAAAGTCACGGAAATACATTTTCTACTAGTGGAATCTGCTGCTTGGACACATGCATTTTGTTTTTGGCGCGCAGTTCAGTGTCTCTTTTCATGCGCGCCCAAAAACAAAATGCAGATGACGCAGCAGATTCCACAAGTAGAAAATGTATTTCCTTGACTTTTTACTCGAGCTTATTGCAAATTTTGGAGAAAAGAGTCCCACATTTGGCCTGCCAATGGTACCAGATATTTCTTCCACTTTTAACATAGCATAAAATGTATAAATACAAATTTAATATTGTTGGTTATA